>CABHPH010160114.1:12305-42032 GCA_902168325.1 Peromyscus nudipes | reverse complement strand
CAAAGGGGTCATCAGAGGCAACCTAGGAAGGAATGGCCTTTCCAGGAAGTCACGGGAAAACAGACTTTGAAGGAGTAGAGTGAGATGTGGGCCTCGGAGTAAAGAGACAGTGGCACTATGGCTCAGCCCCGGACTGGGTGCTGACCATCCATCAGAGGCACAAGCTGGCCAGTGAACAATACTGTGAATGCTCTAAACCAGCAAATGGAATGATATTTGAGTACCTCATCTCTAAAATGTAGTGACAGGCTTACAGCCACCCCCTAGTGGCTTTTATCCTTCTTCACCCTGCTCCCAGACTACCTTAAACACTACTTAGGTAATGAATACATGACAGGTGACACCCTCCTCTGTGCAGGCTGCCTGGAGCAATGTAGCTCCTTCTTGATCGAGCCTCTGTTGACAGGCTGACCACAGAGTGATAGAATGTGAACAAAACACACCTGCTCACCTATGTTCAGGCAAGTGAGAGCTCCCATGTGAGCAGTATAGGGGTGAGATGAGCAGTAAGGAGAAGCAGTTGCATGCACAATTAGGCTTCCCAGCATCCTTGCTAATCATATGGTGGTGTGTCAGCATGAGAGGAGGTCCTGTACGGGCCCCTGACAGGTGTTGCTGACACACAGGTCTATCTGCATCCCTATGCCAATGCTGCCTTTGCATAGGCACAGATGTAGTTTACAGCACCATTAGATCCAGGGCTCTACGCCAGCTAGTTTCTGATTTACTTGGCAGGAGAGCAGAACAGCAGGTCTTGGCTGGATAATGATGTGTACTGCATTGTTAGTAAGTCCTGTGCGTGAAAGCTACCTGCACAGGATCACAAACTCATATTCTCTCTTTCTCTCTTTCTTTTCTCTTCTCTCTCTCCTTTCTCTCATTTCTCTATGTCTCTATCTCCCCATGTATGTATATGTATATGTATATGTGTGTTCATGTACATGTATGAGCATGTTTATATGTAGGCCAGAAGTCAAGCATGAATGTCATTGCTCAGCCACCAATCACTTTGTTTCCAGGTAGAGTTTCTCAGTAGAACCCAGAGATCACAGTTAAGCTGCCTGGCCAAGTCCCAGGGTTCCCCTATCTCTGCCTACTCACCAACATGCCTGGCTTCTTATATGGGGGTTGAGTTTAAATTTGGAGCCTCATGTTTGCATGGCAAATACTTTACTACTATGAGCTGCTAATATCTCCTCAGACCAGGGTCACAGGTTTTCTTTTGCACAAATATCTGAAAAGGTGAGACATATGAGATCTTACTAACACTTAGCTGGTTCTCAGTCACTGTGCCGAACAACTTATGAATGGGACTTGCTGAGGTGATGGGCCAGTGATTGTCAGCCTAACATGCTGTTCATTCAGATCCTCAACATGTGCACATTAAGAAAATCAAAGCAAACTAAAGTATCATGTCCTCTATGGACCCCAGACACATGCTACCAATGTATGTCTAAATAAGGAGAGAAAAATAGTGGATCGTGTACCCAGAAAAATGACATCTTGCCTCTGAGCACCATCCTTACAAGGAGGTCTTGTCTGTGCCTGGAAGTTGATTCACAGGAATCCTGTACCAGATGGGACAGTTAGGCTGCCAGATGTGAAAGTACTTCACCAGAAGCCAAGTATTTGTGGGATGTTGTGCATTAATGGCATCCCCATCACTAGGTAGATCATGGGATGGAGGGTGTGCCTTGCTAGACTCATGCTCCTTGAAGATAGAGAACATGTCAGCTAACAAACACTGAAGAATGTATGTATGAATGAGTTTATGAATGTGCAAATATATGCATGCATGCAAGAATTAACTAATGCATGCACAGATGAATGAATGAGTGAGTGAATGACTGAATGAATATATTTATGCATGAACAGATGAATGCATGGAAATCAGTCCACTTTTCATAGGTAGCTTCTATTTCCTGTTGGTAATCATGTAAGACCGCGGCAGAGAAACTGTAAAGAAGTGGTATACTTGACTTTGTGGTTCTAGCTAAGAGTCAAGGTGCTTCATCCAGGGTCAGGCTCCTCACTCGCAGAGCTCTTGACAGTGTCTCAAATCACTTGGAGAGACATGCAGGAAGTAAGAGGGAAGTGCCCAGACTGCTTTTGTAGCAGACACATGCTGGAGACTATTCATTGACTCATTAGTCACATAATAGATGGATCTGTTTATCAAAGCTGATCCCTAGTTGCCTCCTAAAGGTGCCCCCAGTCCACCTATTACTACCTTGGAATGAGATTGAATTCTGCATGGATTTCAGAGGGGCAACCACATTCAACCATAGCCTGTAGCACTGATCACCTACTCTTACTCGAGGTCACTGTTAGCAGATGCTGTCTGGACATGGAGCTTATACAGGGCTTGAGGCCCCCTGATTCTTTGATATTGTATCATGTCCACTTTTGCATTTTTATTTACTTCCTCGGTGAACACACTGAATACTAGCTTTAAGCATCATGAAATAATGTGTTTCACTTTGCTGTCTCCAGTTCCCTTGCTCCATAGTACCTACCACAGCATTGATCGTACAGTGAACTATCAGTATTGGACTTACAGTATGGAGCTTACAGCTCCATTGGACTTACAGTATGGAGCTTACATCTCCAACTAATAGAGCTGAATGGCTCAATGGGTCTCTCATAAAATTGCAGAGCTGACCTAGAACATACCAGGACTGTCACCTTTCCTTATCTCTGATGGGCTATGTGCAGAGACCTGAGCCCCTGCAGGTGTTCAGAAGGAGCTCCCAGACCTAAAGCAGGGATAGCATAAGTGAAAGACATAGCGTTTGTACTTCAATTGACTTTGTGAGTTTTTAACCACAATTATATTATTGATGTGTTGTGGAATATTATTTTAAGATGTGGGACATTTGTTTAATGATGCAAAGATGTGTTGCATTCTTTTATGTTGCATTTGTTTAACTCTGTGAAGCTGTGTTACTTTGCCTGTCTAAAATACCTAATTGGTTTAATAAAGAGCCGAATGTCCAATAGCGAGGCAGGAGAAAGGATAGGTGGGGCTGGCAGGCAGAGAATAAATAGAAGGAGAAATCTGGGAAGAGAGATCAACAAACAAGAAAAGGAGGAGGAGAGGAGGACATCAGTGGCCAGCCACCCAGCTATACAACCAGCAAGCCACAGAGTAAAAAGTAAAGAAAAGATATACAGAAATAGAGAAAGGTAAAAGCCCAGAGGCAAAAAATAAATGGGATGATTTAAGAAAAGCTAGCTAGAAACAAAACAAGCTAAGGCTGGGCATTTATACGTAAGAACTCTCCCTGTGTATTTATTTGGGAGCTAGGTGGCAGGCCCCCCAAAAAGCCAAAGTGTAAAAGAGTTAAAACAACCAACTACATTGATGTTAATGTTTTAACTTGGTATTGATAAATTTTAAAATAGCTGTGGTGTTTAGAATATTACTAAAACCAGTATAGATCAAAGACATTAAACTGATACTTCAGATATCTGAAAGTAGCAGAGATTGTTTATCAGTCCATTTGTTTTTAGCTTGGGATGTTTGAAATATGGGGTAGAGGGAAGCCCATGAATATACCTCCCATAAACCTTTAGATGGTGTCACTATATAGTGACTATCTAAAAATCTGTCCCAGGATCTTTAGGAACAGCCCAGCACCACTGGGCACCCTGAGGCAGAGGGAAGGGTAAGTGCTGCCAGCCCCTGTGGCCCGAGCTCAGTGAGAGAGAATGTGTGTGTGTGTGTGTGTGTGTGTGAGAGAGAGAGAGAGAGAGAGAGAGAGAGAGAGAGAGAGAGAGGAGAGAGAATGAGAGCTACAGAGACACATAGACACAGTGAAGAGAGAGAGAATGGGGAAAGACATAGAGACAGAGACACGCGGATAATAAAAAGCAAAAGGAGAGATGCAGACAGGGTTACAGCGAGAATAAAGAACGGAGAGACAGACAGAGACATGGGGACACACAGAGACAGAGATACAGAGAAGTGGAGGCAAAGGGGGCAGGGAGAAGAGGGAGACAGAGACAAAGGGATGAGAGAGAGGGAAGGGAGACAGAGCTGTGGGGAACCAAGGACACAGACAGAGACAAGAGGAGAGAGAGAGAGCAGTAGCAGACAGAGAGAGAGAATAGGGTGAGAAAGGGAGAGGGGTGGAGAGGATGAGGAAGACAGACAGACAAGGGGGCAGACTGGGGTGGAGGGCTACAGAAGCATTACTGTGACACCCAGTGGTCCTATGGCTGGAGCCCCAGCGAGTCACAGTTTGAGCAGAGGCCACTTAGCTGAGGTCATCAGAGTAAAGCACTACAGACTGAGTGACTTAAATGCCAAAGGCTGTCACCTCACAGCTGTGGAGGCCAGAAGACAGGCGCTAGCAGTGTTGGCTCTTGGGCAACAGAGGGAGGGTCTCCCTCAACCTCTTCTCCAGTTTCTGGAGGTGACTGGTGATCAGTGGTGTGTGCTACATCCCCAGACTTCTGCCATTCTATGTGTGTTTCCAGCCCTCCCTTTGTCTGAGGAGACCAGCCATCATGGATTAGGCCCACCACAAGACCTTGGCTGCCTCCACACATGCAATCACACACATAGTCCTGGGGCTGAGGGCTTCTTTTGCGAGAGACAGGATTTCATCCCTGGAAAACAACAGGTCTGGACAGAGCCATCTGCTTAGCTGTCTATGGAACAGCGAAATGCTTGTTTACCAAAATGGAGATCAAATTGTCTCACATGTACTAGCTCAGACTCCAAGGCTTGGTTTTCATATACAATCAAGCACAAGGTAAAGACAACTCTGGGAAGTTTGAAGATGTGCTGAGCAAGGGGCTAGAGAGATGGCTCAGCAGTTATAAGCACTTACTGCTTTTTCAGAGGACTGAGGTCCAGTTCCCAGCATCCACATGAGGGCTTACAACCATCCCTAATGCCAGTTTTAGGGGATCCTGTCCCCTCATCTGGCCTCTCTAGGCACCTGCATGCATTTAGTACACACACACACACACACACACACACACACACACACACATAGACATAAAGATTATGTCTTTATAATAATAGATAATAAATAATAGATTATAACTATTTGTTAATTGATAGTTAATAGATGTAGATGATAGATAGATAGATAGATAGATAGATAGATAGATAGATAGATAGATAGATGTTTTCATTCATTTTTAATCTATCACTGAATCTTGTGATGTGAATGTTGACAGCATCTCAGGCAGTGTGATTTGTGGCCAGCCTGCTAGGACTTGTGTAGGCCTAGAATGCAGGGCATGCCCACAGTCAGGTTACAGCTCAGTGTCCATTAGCTAACCCTCATTTGTTGGTGTCACTGACTCCAATTAAACAACACTGGTGCATGAAATTAACAATCTTATAAATAGATTCCAGCAGCTCGAACAAACGAGAGCCTGCCATTCTCCTGGGGACCCTTGGACATCATCCTAGCCAAAGTCTGGCCAGGGATATCTTGCTGACTCAGGAAAGAAACCCAGCAACTGCACAGATGGGTGGCCTCCTGCTTCACACTTTGGAACTCAGCTCTGATGTCAGGCCAGCCCAGCCATGTGTACCTCTGCAAAACAGGACCCTCGTGGAAGCCTGTGGGTTGTGGCTTTTCTTATTTCTTCACAGCCTGCTTGTCTTCAGGAAGTTGATGTGTTCATCCTTAGCTTCTCATGAAACAGCTGCCTCTGGTACTGTGTGTGGCATTTAATATAAATTCCAGAAAGAAGGGGGTTGAGTGGCAGAGGGGCCCCAAGAGCAGCTCCCGGTCTCCTTAGAAGAGACCCTGCTCTGTGGGGCGGGCGCTCCCAGGGCAGCATCAGACTCAGATGCACCTAGCTCCCAGGTGTACCCATGTCAGATGAGGAGCTCAGCTCTTCCCAGCTCCTGCCGTGGGTACAATCCAGGCAAGTGACCACCCTGCGGTAGGCGCAGGTGGCAGCCCTGTGGCTCTAAGCCCTATTCCTCTGTTCTGAAGTACTCAGACACTCTTATTGTTTGCTTCTGGTTCCCCAAAACAACTGCATGGCATCAACAGGAGAGATGATGGGGTCTTCATTTCCTAAGGGAAGGCAGTCCAGGTCATCAATGAGCTTGCACAGGAGAGCAGAGGCAATGACGTTGGCCTTCTCTCTCAACCCAGTCTCCCCTCAGGATGTCCTCCACAGCCGCCCATCCTTCAACTGGGACAACACATACTTTCTCCAGCCCCCTGAGCTGCAGTAAACACTCATCTTTGCTGAGGCCCTTTTACCCTCGTCTGCACAGGATCAAATATTCTCTTTGTGAAACAGTCCGGAGAGTGGAGATACAGCCCCAATGCAGGCCACCTGACTGATGCTCAGACTTCTCTCCTGCCTCTCAGCTCTCTTGGGAAATTCAGGCTCCCCAGATTTGGATCTGCCCCACCTTGTCATTTGTCATCCAGTCCTGAGGCGACCTCATAGAACAATAACATCTGACTGTGTGACATATGCCAGGCTCCATGCTGAAAATTTTATGAGTGTTATCTCAGAGTGTCATCACCAAGAACCTGCTATGGAAACTGCCGGTATGTCAGCATTAGCTTCAGCTGTCAACTCAACACAACCCAGAGTCACCTGGGAAGAAAGAACCTCAGCTGAGAAAATGCCTCCTTCAGATTGGCCTGTGAGCACATCTGTGGGACATTTTTCTTGATTAACGGTTGCTGTGAGAGCATCCAGTCAACTATGGGCGGTGCTATTCCTGGACATGTGGTCCTGGATGGTATGAAAAGGCAGGCTGAGCAAGCCATGGGAAGCAAGCCAGTAAGTAGCGCTCCTCCATGGCCTCAGCATCAGCCCCTCCCTCTAGGTTCCTGCTTGAGTTCCTGTCTGCCTTTCCTGGATGGTAGAGTATAACTTGTAAGTGAAACAAAACCCTTTCCTCCCCAAGTTGCTTTTGGTCATTGTTTATCACAGCCACAGGGAACAAACTAGGAGACAGTGTATCCCAATTTCACAGGTGAGCAAACCCAGACATGGAGAGTTCAATGAAATAGCCAGGTCCCTGAGCTGATAATTCAGAAAGCCTAATTGCAAATCTAACTCTGTTTTCAAAGCTTGTTTTTCTTATCTTTTCCACCACATTAATACAATACCTGGTCTGTTTTTGTTGCCTAATCATGAACCATTTCTGATGTATGTGAAAGAACACAGAAGGATTTGCTTGTTTGTTTGTTTGTCGCTTTTTAGCCCCAGCTGGCCTGAAACTCACCATGTAGCCCAAGAACTCAGGATCCTCCTGCCTCAGCCTCCCGAGCGCTGGGTTTACGGGCATGAGACAACATTGGTCAGATGTTGGTCAGATGGCATTATTTATAAACCCCCACTTGTAGATCACTCAGACCTAGCATGAGTAATGCTGATGAGGGCCATGGAGATCCTGAGGATGAGCCTTCGGATGCTGCCGATGGCCTCATGAGGTGTCTTTGATCATGTTTTCTACTACTGAATGATGTATTTTGTCTATTTTTGTTATCAGTTGTGAAGGACTGCAACCTCGTTCTATTTAGCGATTCTAGTTTTCTGCTCTAGTCTGTCCAGCTTTGCTTAGTAACTGCTGGTGCTTGCACCATTACCTGTATCTAAGGCTTTTGTGCCTCACTGGTGAACCAGCTCTTTCCTCATTCTGCTGGTCCAACACCTCTCTGTAAACATCGCTGTCCTGCTGTGACACTGTCCACTGGTTTGGCCGGTGCTGCTCCCTCTATTAGTGTTTCCAGGACATAACTTTTGCCACCCTTTTAACCTCTCCACATATTTGTATTTAAAGTATGTTTCTTCTCAATAACACATTGTTAGATCTTGCTTTTTCTTTTTAATTTGGCAACCTCTGCCTTTTAAGCAGGTTATTTAGATAAAGGATCTGCAAACTATGGCCCCAGAGCCAAATTCAGCTCACTGCCCAGTTCAGTAAATAAAATTTTATTGGAAGACATTGTGAGCATTTGTTATGTGTTGTCTAAGGCTGGTTTTGCAGACCTGGAGTGGTAATTGCAAACTGTAGCCTGCAAAGCCTGAAGCATTGACTGTCTGTCCCTTCCCAGGAAATGTCTGCTGATCTCTGGTACAGACCGGTTCCCTTGGTGGTCTGCCCTAGATCTAACATCTGCTCTTCCTTTCCCTCTGCTTCCCAGCTGCCCTCTGGGTTCAGTTTCTCTGTCCTAGCTGATCCCCGGAGTTGGTCATTGTTCAACCTTGGTTCTGCACTGGGCTATTAGCTTCTCTTTTGTTTCTCTGTAGTCACTCTATTTACAGTGAACATCTTTCATTAGTCACGGTTCACCTGTAAATGAAACAGCACCTTATAGACTGTAAACCCTCTCAGAGTTTATGCATCTCGCTTTTTCATGATTGTCTAGCATCTTATTCCCATGTGCACTTAAATTCCGTAATATTGTTGTCACTATTTTAGAGAAGAAAAATCAACTATATTTAAAGGAAGTATAAAGCTTATGCTTTCATTTCTCAGTTCTTTTTGGAGTACATGTGTCTGTGTGTATGCGTGTGTGTGTGTGTGTGTGTGTGTGTGTGTACATAAGTGTGTGTGTGCATGAGTGTGTGTGTGTGTGTATGCATGAGTGCATGGGCATGTGGAGGCCAGACAGTGATGTCAGGTGTGTCTTCTTTGATCACTCTCCACTTTGTTTTTTGAGACAGGGTCTCTCGCTGAACCTGGAGCTCACTGAGTTAGCTAGACCACCTGACCAGCAGTCCCAGGACCTCTGTCTCTGCCTCCCAGAGCTAGAATTAGAGGCTTTTTAAAGTATCTGGGTGCTGGGAATCAAAAGTCAGATTGTCATGCTTTCCCAGCCCCCATCTCTTAATTCCTGATCTTCGTTATGAAAAGAAATTTCCTCTGTTATAATTGTTTCCTTCTGCCTGAAAAATCCTTTTAATTTCTTATTCATTCATTACTTACATACTTGTCTGTTTGAAATGGAGTCTTGCTCTGTTGCCCTGGCTAGTTTCAAATTCCCAGGTGAAATGCTTGCCTGCCTCAGCCTTCTGTATGCTGGGACAGTTTACATGTACCACCATGACAAGGCTCGTGGGAATAGCCCCTGATACATGAGTCGGGACACAGACTTCCAGCTTCATCCAGTGCCTGTTGGTGTTCCTATCTAAACTTTGTTGGACGGAGAAATCATATCTGTCCATGCAAAGAACACAGCTTTCACCTTAAAGGGAATAGTGGAGTTTATTCTCGGAGACATTTTGAGTGACAATGGCCTAGAAATACAGATCTAGACACCATGGCCATGGTAATTCTTACAAAACAAAGCATTTAATTTGGGCTTGCTTCCAGTTTTAGAGGTTAGTCCAATATTATCATGGTGGGGAACATGGTGGCACACAGGCAGACGTGGTGCTGGAGGAGTAGCTGAGTGTTTTACATCCTAATCTGTAGACAGAGAGAGAGAGACAGACAGAGACACACACACAGACAGAGACAGAGAGAGACACACACAGAGAGAGAGACAGAGACAGAGAGAGAGAGTGACTCTGGGCTTGGCATGGGCTTTTGAAACCTCAAAGCCCACCCACAATGACACACTTCCTTCTAAACCTTTCAAATAATGCCATTCCTTGGGCTTATGAGGGCTATTCTTATTCAAACCACCACAATCCCTAAAGATCTCTAATCAAGCTTTTATTTCTGTCCTTTTGAGTCATAAATGTGTGTTGTATCTTCAGATGGTTCATTTTTTAGCACACATAAAGGTATTCTTGTTTCACTTATTATAATATCATAGTGATTTATTTAAATAAAATGTCCAATGTTAACCAACCATTGAATATGTCATATTCAATTATAGTATATACTATACTATAATTATATTCATATTATAATTATATTCATATAGTATGTTACTGTATTATAATTGAATATGAAGTATTTTTAAAATATACTTTGCTGAGTGTATTTGAAGGTCTTTGTCTCTGTTTTTTTTTAATTAGTTCAGAAACAAGGGAGTACCTATGTGTGGGTCATTAGTTCCTGCTGTGGGATGGTCTGTATGTCAAACATGTTGCTTATTAGTCAATGAATAAAACACTGATTGGCCAGTGGTCAGGCAGGAAGAAGTATAGGCGGGACAAGGAGGAGAGAATTCTGGGAAGTGGAAGGCTGAGCCGGAGACACTGCCAGCCGCCACCATGACAAACAGCATGTGAAGATTCCGGTAAGCCACAAGCCATGTGGCAAGGTATAGATTTATAGAAATGGATTAATTTAAGATATAAGAACAGTTAGCAAGAAACCTGCCACGGCCATACAGTTTGTAAACAATATAAGTCTCTGTGTTTACTTGGTTGGGTCTGAGCGGCTGTGGGACTGGCGGGTGAGAGAGATTTGTCCTGACTGTGGGCCAGGCAGGAAAACTCTAGCTACAAGTTCCCTTTAAACTATTACTTAAGGTCCTTTAGTTGTTATGGTTCCACTTGGGCATGGTTTTCCTGGACCAACTTTAGTATGGGTTTGAAAAATCATCAATTATATTTAAGTTTTCATCATAATGAATTGTCACATCTTCTTACATGATATTTTAATGTAGTGACACTTTATGTTTTGTTACTAATACTGTTTGTTACTTTTCTGGTTTTTATCTTTATCAATTTTACATAAATTTGCATATGTTTTATTCTCAAATACCTATGCTTGATTTTGTAGTTTCTTTTCTTTGCATTCCTCTCTCTCACTCACTTGCTAGTCTCTACTCTCATTGCCTTGTTTTTTCTGCTATCTTTTTTAAAAATGTTTTTAATGATTAAATTTGTTCTTCATTGTTTAATCTCACCCCTACATCTCTTATGTCTCCCCCACCCCTCCCCCACATACTCCCCTTCCTGAAGGTTCCTTTCCCACACTCATATCTTCTGTGTTGTTGTGAGACCTTTGATTTTAACCAGGACTGTCTACTGGCCATGAGTTTGGAGCTGTGTCCATTGGAGCCTGGTAGGCACACCATTTCAACTAAAGACGATGACTGTTTCCCAACCCAAGTTTACCAGTCACAAGTAGTTCAGTGGGAGTGGAGGGCATGAACCCCTTCCTCTATCCATGATTAGCTCCTGACAGGCCCAGGGAAGGCAACCACAGCTGCGTGAGATAATGTTTGCTATGGCTGTCATGCCCTGCCGTCAGATTTCCTGTCTCTTCTGCATGTCTTCCAGCTCTTAGGCTTTTCCCGCATCTCCCTTTTCCAGTGTTCCCTGAATCTTCAAGAAGGTAATATAAGTTTGTATCATCTTTACAGTCAGTTTCTTTTCTAACTTTTGACATGAAGTGACAGTGCCTTAACCTTAATCTTTTCTCGTGGCTACAAGAACAGCTATCCAGGTCCCTCTGTCACTTCAGCTGCCTCTGATCTTGACATGGAATGTCTTCTTACAATGTGTGCTAAGTATGTTTTTTTTTACATTATGGTGATTACTAATATCTTATTTTCAATACATATGTGTATGCTTTGGGGATCTTTACTAAAAAAAATACATTGATTTTCTAACAATGCAATTTGTAAGTTAAAATTATTTATGATAAAGTAATAATGTACTAATTGGTAAATTAATTACAAGTTATAAATTCATAACAGTCGTATGCTAGCAATCAAAGCATATGCTGAAACAGACTTTAGCTATATATTTGAGACTTCCTGGGTCTACTACTTGATAAATTTCCAACACAGAGATGAATTCAGAATCATTGAGTGGTATTCTAAAATTGTGCCCTAGATTTTAGATGTAGCATTGAAATATAAGTTATAAACTTTTTTATATATTTTATTTATTTATTTATTTATTTATTTATTTATTTATTTACTGAGGGGTGGCATTTGCCTACCATGGTGCACCTGTGGAGGTCAGAGGACAACTTACAGGACTCACTTCTCTCCTACAACATGGGTCTCACAGATTGAGCTCAGGCTTGGCAGCAGGTGTTGTTGCCTGCTGAATCATCCCGCTGGCTCTGAACTACTACATTTTAGTGTGGTTGGTCTATCAGCTTTTGAGAACAACACTTTAAAGTTTTGTAATTCTATAAGCTTTTGCTTTATGTGTTATAAGACTGTGTTGTTGAGTGCCTACAGTTCTGGGCTGTTGTAGTTTCCTGATAATTGCTTCATCATTAATTCATTATTTTCTGATCCCTAGGATAGTATTATCTTTTTTCTCTGAGTCCTACTCATATATTCCTCTAAAGTTCTTTTGGTCATTGTATGGAATAACCTTAACTCTTATCTTACACTTTTCTTAGATCCTGTAGTTTAACTATATTTTCCTACATTATGTATATGTTAAGCATTCAGCTGAAAGTTTGACTGTCCTCTAATTTTTATGATGCCAAAGCATTCAGCTGAAAGTTTGACTGTCCTCTAATTTTTATGATGCCAAATAAACTCTGACATTGCTAAACTTGTAGTGTGTGGTAGAATATTATTTTAAGGTGTGTTACTTTTGTTTATGTTGCATTTGTTTAACTCTGTGAAGCTGTGTTACTTTGCCTGTCTAAAACACATGATGGTCTAATAAAGAGCTGAATGGCCAGTAGCAAGGCAGGAGAAAGGACAGGCGGGGCTGGCAGGCAGAGAGAATAAACAGAAGAGTGATATAGGAGCAAAAGAAGCAAGGAGTGAGAGAACAAGGAGAGGAGGATTCTAGGGTCCAGCCACACAACCAGCCATGGAGTAACAGTGAAAGTAAGATTACAGAACTAAGAAAAGGAAAAAACCCAAGGCAAAGGTAGATGGGATAATTTAAAGTTAAGAAAAACTGGATAGAAACAAGCCAAACTAAGGGCAGACATTTGTAATTAAGAATAAGCCTCCATGTGTATCTATTTGGGAGCAGAGTAGTAGGCTCCCCAAAAGATCAGAAACAACCAACAACAGTAGCTTCTGTTTTGCATATCATGCTCTTTCTCTGGCTCCTTTTTGTACTTTCCCTAGGCATTTTAGGATTTCCAAATGTTCTTTGCTGCTGTCTTCCCCTCAAGTCGTCACCTCTGCACCTACATTCATGTATTGTTGGTCCTTGCATCTTACTCCATCTGTATAACTCTCCCTGTGGTCATGGCCACCATTGGTTCCCCCTCATTTCTTGGTCCATCATTGACAGCTACTGCCCATGCTTTCCTAGGTCCAGCCTCCTTAGCAGTCATCCCATGGGCATCCATGGCTGATGAATGAGTTCAGCTCTTTCATCCTCATAAAAGCTTGAACAAATTTTTAGATTGACATTTTCTTGCATTCTGTAGAAGATAAACCATTTTCTTCTCTCCTGTTGTCACAGGCTGTGAGTCTTTCTACAATGCAACTTGTTCTTCAGCAGAGAACCCTCTTTTTCCTGACTGCTTTTAGCACTTCAGTATTTACCCATGATATATGAACATCATCAGTCAATTTATTTGTATGAATACTGTAACTCTCTTTACTTTGAGCAACTGTGTTCAATGTAAACACATTCTGAGTCATGTTCTTGCTATTCAAAGAAAACACCTTCATTAGAAGGCCCATGGGCCCAGTCTCTAATGCCATGGAGAGCTGAGCACCTATCATTCTTCTGAGGTCACTGAATGCAGTCTAATATTCAGGCCTAATGTCCTATTAGGCAGCCAGAGGTGGTAGCTCAGGGCTTGAGTGACACATTCCCTCCTCAGTCTGGCATCTGGAGTCTGCCTTGTGTTAGGCATCATGGTCTTTTAAGATGGCTTTGCTGTGTTTATTTATTCAATGGACATGTCTTCAGTTAAGTCAGTGACCACACATGGATTAACTGTTATTAAAAATATGACTTGACCTATGCTGTTAAAATCTTACATTAATGATACTTCAAATGTTATATTGAAATGCAAGTAAAAGCAATCCCAGTTTGTTTTTACAGTGTGTGTGTGTGTGTGTGTGTGTGTGTGTGTGTGTACAAGTTTGCACGCACACACATGCATGCCTGCGGGATTCCATTTTTCTCTTCTGAAAATTTCTATTGTAGTCTCTTGTTCCCGGGTGCTCACTTTTCTTTTATTGACCCCTCTGACACAGACTTCGTTCACTCGAGTTTCAGCAGCTTATCTAGTATCGGGCCTCTTCTTACTCCAATCCCCTCACCTTTGTAAGAATTGACACTGAACTCTTTCCTCTTTATCTACATGGCATTTTAAATCCAGGCTTACCACCAGTTAAGTTCACCCTCTGTGCTACCGTGGATCTCATCGCCTGCTAGAGATGGAATTGCATTCTTCTTTACATCACAGATGGGTCACATCGTTAACTGTACCCAGGGTTAATGACACTCGGTGGCCAGGGCCCTTGTCACCTCCAACTTCCAGCTCACAGGTTTTATAAGTGACATGACTGTGAGTCATGCTGCCGTCCACCTTGGCTAGGTAGGTGAGATCTTTGTGCCAGACGATGCAGAATGGCTCTGGAGAGTGACAGGACACTGCTATGTACTCACACGATCACTGTCCCGCAGGAGTTTGGGAGCTAGGAAGGAGCAGAAGAACATCTTGTTCGTCTTTCACAAAACAGAGCACAGGTGTTCATATGATGAAAGGGAGTGAGGAGGGAGGGCGAGACAGACAGACAGACAGAAGAAATACAACTTGAAGCTCTGTGAATTACCCTGAGAGATGCTCTATGTCTTATTTCTGGAATTTTCGTTTTGCTTCCTGGTCTCTCACAGACATCCTTGAGAAGTGCCGCTTTAGTACCTCTCAGCCAGCCCTGCATCCCTGGGCAGCGGCTGCTCTTGTTCCTGGCTGTGAGGAACAACACCCACACGTCATCTTGTGCACATTACTTACTGAACACCAAGACTTTATTCTGAGGTGACTGGAGAGTCACCAGCTGCTGTGAGAAATAATGGGAAGGTTCCCACTTATGCACTGAACTCAACTCCCCTGACAGAAACAGTTCACAGAGACACAGACAGCCATGATGCAGACATTGATCCAGCCCTGGTCTTACTCAGATTTTCTATTTTACTTATGTGTGTGTGTGTGTGTGTGTGTGTATGGGTGTACGTGTGTGTGTGTGTTTACATGTGGATGTACCTGTGTGTGCACATACACATGTATATATGTATATGTGTAGTATGTGTATATAGGTATGTGCATGTGTGTGCTTGCATGTTTACATGTGTGCATGTATGTATGTGTATGTGTGCATACATATGGGTATATGCATTTGTGCATGTGCATTTGTGTATTTAAGTATGTACATGGATGTATCTGTGTGTGTATGTATGTGTGCTTTTACATATGTTTAGTTCTGTGCAATTCCATCATTTGTGTAGGACCATGTGATTACAGCCTGTTACTGTTTAGATGTGTCTCTCATCGAAAAGTGTGTGTTGAAAACATAATCACCACTGCAGCCATACTAAGAGTGAGGCCTCACTGGAGAATTTCCTGAGCAGAGCCCTCATGAATGGATGAGTGGCAGTTCTCCCTCATAGTCTTCCCTACCTTCCTCCATGGGACAATGCAGAAGACCTACAGCAGATTCCAAAACCCCCTCCAGAACTGTGATGCAGTACATTTCTGAGCATTACAAATTTACCCCATCTGTGGAATTCCGTTGCAGCAGAACTGAACAGATTAAGACACCACCACAACCAAGACACAGAGCAGCGGGACCCTGGCAGCCAGGGAACTGTCGTCACCAGTATCACTTTGTCATTTCAGAATGATAGTTATAGGCAGCATCACAGAGAAGTAACTCTTGAAGACTGGCTTTTCCGCTGAGAGAACTCCCTCAGTTTCCACCCCAGTTAGTGTATGTCTCATCTGCACCTTGCATCACTAGGTGGCGTCCCACGGCCTCCGTGAGGCGGCTGAGCCTCAACCATAGACAGGTGTCCGGGTAGTTTTAGCTGGTAGTGATGCCTCTGTGATCATTCATAAGCGTTTTTTTTTTTTTTTTATGTGACTGTAAGTTTCATTTCTATGAGATGCATCAAAGAATTCAGCAGTGTCTTCTGAACAGGATAGGACCATTGTGTTCATGAACCCCACAAGCAGTGGTGGTCAAATACATAAGAACTGCCCCAGATCAATATTCCATATTGGGGGAGGTGCTCATGAGCTGAGGAGCTGTTGACAGTTGATGTCTTCTTGGGCAAAGGGAATCAATTTTCTTTAAGAGTGCAGCCCCTGGTGGGTCAACCATGTTCCAGCAGATGGCTCCACACCCTTGAATATATGGGCAGTACAGATTGGACCAGTGGGCTACAAGAGAGAAAAAAAGATACAAAGCTGAGAAGAGTGGGGACAAGTGAAAGGGACCTGAGAGAAGGTGGCGGGATGGATGTGGATGTCATCAAAATACATTATATGCATGTGAGAAATTCTCAATATATTCACGTATATTTCAGAAAATCATGTGAAGGAGAATAAAGAAAAAGAAATTATATAGTGTTGACTCTGAAAAAAAAAAGAATTCAGTTTCTGAGTCATGTGGTGAGCGGACATTTAGATTCTAAAGGAAACACCAGCTTCCACTGTCCCACCCTACCTGTGTGCATACTGCCCGTCTCTCTTCCTCCTCAACGTCACTCTTGTTATTGCTGGATGTTTCAGCCACTCGGATGGAAGCTGCATTGGTCATGTGAGGTGCTATAACAAATTGCCAAAGGCTGGGCGGCTTATAACCAGCAGTTACTAGTCGTGGGTCTGGAAACTGCAGGTTCACTATCCGCTGGCAGCAGCTCACCCAGCAGAACAAAGGCATAAGCTGTGTACTGATACTGGGGACCGACCTCATTTGTACCAGTTTTCTGCCTTGATGACCTCATGCAGTCCTAGCCACCTACCATTGGTGCCGTCTCCTGAGGCCATCTTGTCACAGAGGAGAGGCAAAGAACAGTGCTTCAACATTGGAATGTGGGGAACAGACACAGCCTGAGCGTACACTGTGCCACTTCCAATTTGTGTCTGAGAGTTTCTGCACGTTCTTCTGACTGTCAACCAGAGGGGACAGAGTCCCGCTGCATTAGCCTTTCTCCATAGCTGATGTGTGTCACTGAAGTGGGGGCTTCCCTTGACCCCCAAAGGGACTCTCACTCTGTCTACAGTCCCATGTGCCTCACCCGGGGCCTTTATGGTCTCCTGATTTTCTCAAGCTTCTGATCAAATCGTTATTCCTAAACTGGTAACAGTTGGCAAATCAGCCCTCCCCACCCACCCCAGAGCCTCTTAATTCTAGAACATCAGACACGGATGAAGCTGAGCACCGAGCCCTCCATGATACAACTGGGGAGGGTAGCATGGAGGACTGGGGGCAGCCATCACTTCTCACTGGGTCAACAGAGCCTCTGTGGCCAGGGTCACCATCCCTCCGCTGGCCTCAAAAGTCCCTCTCCTCCCTCCTCCCTTCTCCCAACCTCTCTCCTAGCAGGCCTCCTCCCTTAGTGCACCCCCTTCCTGCCGTAGCCCCTCAGTGACCCCCCAGATCCTCACTGCTCCTTTCTGATAGTCAGGCTACAGAATGAGCCCCTCTTTGCTTCTTGGCCCATGTGAGTTTTAGTTCCCTGTTTGTGGGTGGGATGGAGCATAGAGGAGTTGCAGTTTCTTTGCACAGGACACTACCAGGATCCTGATGAAATAGCAAAAAAAAAAAAAAAAAATCAGGGACAGGGTCTTCTGTCTTGTGGGTGTGTTTTCTGAAACCCCTTCCCTTTTGCCAGGTGGGCCTTTGATGTGTGAGAAACGGTTTTCCCTTGAATCCATGTCCTGGGTTTTGTTACCCTGAAAACATTACTTACTTTTATTGTTGGTTTGTTTTCTCTGCCAACATTGTCTAGCATTTGCTTTGAAACTTCTGCTTGGAAGGACTTAGGGTCCTTTATTACCTGTGCTGAAATGAATGCCAGCCGCTGAACAGTCACTAGAGGCTACAAATGCAATTCTCCTGGGAGGGAGTGTAAAAGGTTAATGTTGGATTCGATTGGAGCATCCTCGGGTATTAGCAGTAACTAGCCAGAGCTTATCTATGAGGTAGTCAAGTGGTAGAAGACTGGAAAGGCCTGGTGTAGCATGAATCTTAAAAGGTCTTATTAATGAAAACAAATCCAATGCCAGTTATTGGAGTGAATGCTGGAAGATAGAGAAGCAGAACAGGCCACAGCTAACCTCACCTCGCCAACTTCCCAGTCAATTCTGTTTCCTCAAACTGGAAGCCTCTGAGTCCTCATCCAGAATGAATCTCAGCTGAACTGCTGCTAAAAATCTAAAAGCTTAACTAGACTCTAGTCCCTGGTTTTCATGCCTTATATGCCTTTCTGCTTCTTGCCATCACTTCCTGGGATTAAAGGTGTGTGTCACCATGCCTGGCTGTTTCTAGTGTGGCTTTGAACTCACAGAGATCCAGATGGATCTCTGCCTCCAGAATGTTAGGATTAAAGGTGTGTGTGCCACCATTTTCTGGCCTCTATGTTTATCTAGTGGCTGTTCTGTCCTCTGACCCCAGATAAGTTTATTAGGGTGCACAATATATTGGGGAACACAATATCACCACAGTCTGATGCTGAAGGCATTTCTTCCAGATACTTCCTGAAACATGCCTTCCACAACATCACAAAGTGGGCAAGGCATGGCCATCATGGCTGCCTTCCAAGGTTTATGTCCATATGTAAACTAATTTATTTCCTCGAGGGGCTGCTGTGAGGCTGAGCATGGCAGATACACATGGAGCCCTATAGGTGTTTCATGAAGTGGGGCCTGCCTTGGGTGCTGGTATCACTGGAGTCCCCCATGGGCGAGTGAGAGTCAGAGCTTGAAGGTACATTTCCCAAGGCCTTTCATTTTCCTCTTGGGAGAGTGTTGAGGTCAGGTATATCTAACCAGGTACCAGGAAGTCTAGCTTCCTGCTCATCTTTGTCACTAACAGAGTTCTGGGGCCAAAGGCTCCTGTCACCTGTAAAATGATAAGAGAATAGGGGGTAATCCTTAGGGAGCTTCTTGGTGGATGGTTCTGGTGCTTTATATCTATTCTGGGATGGCCAAAGATATGTGATTGCCAACAGTAGGGGGAAAAAACAATCCTTGGAGCACCCCAAGTCATGTTGGTATATGACTTCCACACAGCAAAATCCCTGCCTTTCTAGATTCATTATTCATCATAGAAGGCATCAAAATCTTCCTAAATGAGCATTAGTTTGTATTAAATTAAAAATATTACAAATCCACCCCCCCACCTTTTGGGGTGACTATATATCCATGTTGGGTGTCCTACTTAGCTTTCACTCTCAACTTGACATAGGTTAGAGTCACCTGAGAAAAGAGTCTCTATTGAAGAACTGCCCAGATCAGACTGGTGTATGGGCATGTCTGTAGGGATTGTCTTGATTGTTAATTAATATAGGTGGGCTCAGCTGTGGGTGACACCATTCCCTAGGCAGGTGGTCCTGGGCTGTATAAAAAGGCTAAGTAAGTATGAGCCTGTGAGAAAGCCAGAGAGTGAGCCAGCAAGCAGCATCCCTTCATGATTTCTGCTTCAAGTTTCTGCTTGAATTCTTGTCCTTACTTCCATCAGTGATGGACCATGACCTGGAAGTATAAGCCAAATAAACCCTTTGTTCCACAAGTTGCTTTTGGTCATGGTGTTTACCACAGCAACAGAATGAAGTTAGAACACTGTATATCATTTTAGCATCTGTAAGGTGTGTTAAAGTGAGAAATCCATGGAGTCTATTTAAAGGGCAAAGGGATTTATTAAGAAAGGAAAACTCACAAGACAGAACAGAGGAATTGTTGCAGGGTCCTGGAAAAGTGAGGCATGGTCCCATGCTGTTCTTCTGCCTGAGACTGTCCCAGCATCCAAGCTCCACAAGGGAGTGAAGAGAGCAGCCTACGTGCATCTCTGTTCTTAAGGGTCACCTCGAGCCACACCCCAGAGGCAGGTGCTTCAAGGTCATAGATATGTAGAACAGTTACCTGTTACATCTCTAGGGGGGTGCTTCAAGGTCATGGACAGAACAGCTATCCACTACAGTGTGTTCTCCTTGAGCACACTCACAGTGCTGTGTGACATCATCAGCATCTATGAATAGAATTTTTCACCATCATCTCCAGTGAAAACTCTGTAGACACTTGACAGTAGCTCTCCTCTGCCTTGCCTCCAGCCCTGGGTACTAATCCAGATACTGATTTTTAATTTTTATGTATTTATTTATATTATTATGTGGCATGCACATGGAGGCCAGAAAAGGATATCTGATATCCTCCTCTGTTACTCTATCTGCCTACTTCTTTGAGACAGGGTTCTCTTTTACCTGGAGTCCTTGTTTTTTCAGGTAGGCTGGAAACCAGCAAGCCCCAGCAATCTTCCTGCCTCTGCCTCCTTTGGAGCCTGGTAGAGTTCTAGGCATGTGTGAGATATCCTGCTTGTTATGAAAATAGTGGGATTGAACTCTGGGCCTAATGATTGCATAGCAAGTGCTATTACCACTGAGCCTCCTCTCCAGCCCCTAGATTGTGTTCTCAATTTCTATAAATATGCTCACTCTGTGGCCTCATGTAAGCAGAATCATGCATCAATTCTCCTTCTGAGACTTGGTGCTCTTAGCATAGCATACTCTCTGGTTTTCCCTCCCTCCATCCCTTCCTTGCTCCTTCCTTCCCCCCACCTCCCTTTCTCCCTTCCTTCCTTCCTTCTTTTTTGATGGTCCTAGAGATTGAACACAGGATCTCACACATACTACATGAGCCATCTACCACTAAGTTATATCCCCAGTCCCCACTTCAGATTTTTTTAATTTATTTTTTATTAAGATTACATTTATTAGCCGGGCGGTGGTGATGCACACCTTTAATCCCAGCCCTTGGGAGGCAGAGCCAGGCAGATCTCTGTGAGTTTGAGGCCAACCTGGTCTACAGAGTGAGATCCAGCACCGGCACCAAAACAACACAGATAAACCCTGTCTCAGGAAAAAAAAAAAAGATTACATTTATTTTTATTTTACGTGTATGTACCTGAATGTATGTCTGTGTGCCATATGCATGTAGTGTCTACAGAGGCTAGAAGAGGACATCATATCCCCTAGGACTGGAGTTACAGACAGTTGTAAGCCACCATGCAGGTACTAGAAATTGAGGCAGGGTCCTCTAGAAAAACAGTGAGTGCTCTCAACCTCTGAACTATCTCTCCAGCTCTGCCCCAATCCCAGTTTTAAAGACAGCTTCCCCCACCCCAAAGACTTTTGGAAAGAGGTAGGCTGGCTGTCGTCTTCCTGAGATGCAAGTATGGCTGCCTGGGGAGTGTATTACTTGATCTTAGCAGAGTCAGAGTTTCATGGAAGAGCCAGTGCCTCTGGGTTCAGGGACATCATGCTATCTGCAGAGCAGGGACCTGTTCCTATGACCTCCATCTGTCCATCTGGAGACTTCAGGCCTTGGCTGAGTCTCTATGAACCCTCCAGATTGTCAGCACAAGTCAATTCCCCAAATGTACTTGGCTCTGAATGCTCATGAGCCTATAGCAGCTCCCAGCAGTTGTTGAACGGATTATTTCTCAGCTTGTTCCCTGAGAGACGTTAATGCAAGCCTCAGGAAAGAATTGGGCATCTTCACTTTTCTAAACTGATTCCATTGCTCTTAGTGTCTGTTCGAAATTGAATTCAGTCATGCCTGGATATGCACAGGGAAATGGTTCAGGGTTCTAAGGATCCCAGATCCCCAGAGGTCGATGTCTCCAATGTACAATGATATATGAGGATTTTCAGATGACCTATGCAAGAACTGCTCTGTACTTTAAAACATTGCAAAGGTTAATTTGGGTTTTCAACTTTGAACAATCTAGAATCTCCTGGGAAAAGAGCCTCAATAAAGGATTGGGCATGTCTGTGGGGGTTGTCTTAATTATGTTCATTGATACATGCAGACCCAGGGTAAAAGTAGGTGGCACTTATCCTGGATTTGGATCCTGGACTGTGTAAGAGTAGACAACTAGCTGAGCACAAGCAGCATGCATTCCTTCTCTCTCAGCTCTTGACTTGATGTGACAAGCTGCTTCAAGTTCCTACCTTGACTTCTCCACAATGATGGACTGTAGCATGGAATTGTGAAATGAATAAACCCTTCCCCACTTAATGTTGCTTTTGTCAGGGAATGTATCACAGCAACAGACAGGAAATTAGAACAACCATCCCCAAATTACCTACAATGCCTATTGTGATGTTGAATGAATTGGCGTTTTATTACATTGTTTGGGGCAATGACAAGAGAAAGCACTGCTTGTATACATTAAGCATAAGCACAAATTATTGTCAAATGTTTTCTATCTGTAACCGGTTGGATCTGTAGATGTGGTACCTGCCAATGTGAAGGGCTGAGTGCACTGTCTGCTGCAAACAACACTCCACTGTCTATAAAACTGACATAGAGGAAGTTCTAAAGGTCCTTTTACTCTTACGTTGTAAGGAGGTCGGGTTTGGAAGAGAATTCAAGGGAATATAAAGCACAAATCCACAAGGTTGTGGGTTGGAAGGAAGGAGGCTGGCATGATAGCAAACAAGCTGTGGAAGATGGCCTCACTTGGCCCTAGTGATGTATGAGCCCACTGTGGTTTGTGGTGGGTAGGGTCATAGCACTATGGGTCCTATAAAGGGCAACCCTTTTGGTGTCTTCCAGCTGCTAGTGGTTGGCAATGCCTGGTGGTTCTTGGCATTCCACTTTTATGTGCACCATTGAGACCTCCCTCTTCCTACCAGGTATTCCCTGAGACTTCCCATGGCATCCTCCTTCAGTTTGTGCCTGTGTCTCTGTCCGTGTGTGTGTGTGTGTGTGTGTGTGTGTGTGTGTGTGTGTAGAGAGAGAGAGAGGACTGTGTGGGTACATGTGCCACAGCACTTATGTGGAGGTCATAGGACAACCTGGCATGCCAGTCATTCCCTTCACCTTGTTTGACACATGATCTCTTTACTATTCACGGCTGCCTGTGCCAGGGTAGCCCATCTGCAATCTTCTAGGAATTCTCCTGCCTCTGCTGCCCCTTATCTCACCATAGAGATGCCGGAATTACAGGTGTATGCTACTATATTTGGCTTAATTGGCTTCTGAAGATTCAAACCCAGGTCTTCATGCTTGCGTGGCAAGTATTTCACTCACTGAGCCGTCACTGCACCCTTCTTTGTCCCTGTGTGAAGCACACCAGTCATGGTGAAAGAGCGCCTGCCCTAATGATCTTACTTTCACTTAGTGACCTGTATAAAGACAATTTTCGAATATGGCAACAGTAAGGGCCTCAGACAACGGGTTTCACAGTTGGGGGAAAGCAGGTTGGTGTACAGTTCCTGGATAATCTCTGAAAAAGAACAACTAAAGCCATTGTGGTCATGACACACGGGGAGGTACCAAGTAGATCGTCTGACCTCTCAGAGTGTGTAGCCCTTGTGCAAAACCCACCTGTTTCACAAAATGTTCTCATGTGTTATGTTCTCAGTACTGTCTCATCTCCCATTCCTCACTTTATTAGGTGACCCACTCCATCACCTCCTTGATCCAGACATTGACACACACCTTCCTCCAGTGCACTGCACACAACAGATGGCCAGTGGACATTTATCAAATGTTCACTCACCCATCTTACCAAAAAAACGTTTCAAATGCAGATCTCAGAACCTGAGAGGAAAATCGGTGCTACTGAGTACTTTTACTGTAGATTCAGTGATGGTTTCCAGGTAGGTGGAAAGGGCTGATAGTAGTTTCCTGGTCTGTAAAGAGAGTCACCAATTGTCCAGATAAACCCAGAGAACTTGGGTCTTTCATAAGGCAGTTGTGGCTGGCAGAGACAGTGTGACCCATGGGAGAGCCTCTCCAACCAGCATTGTGGTGTTGTAGAAACAGCATTAGGTATGTGTGCACACCTGAAGCTCTGAGCTTGCCTCCTTCTACATTATGCTACCTTGGGCCTTGATTTGTGACTCTGAGACTCAGTTTCTTCATTTGAAAAGTGAAGCCAGGAAAGTCTGCTCCTATGACAAGCCTTGGTGGTTTGGATAAAAATGGCCAGAGTGTCCCCCGTAGGCTCATATGTTTGAATGTTTGGTCCCAGTTGGTGGAACTGTTTGGGAAATGTTAGGAAGTATGACCATGTTGAAGGAGGTATGTCATTGGGGGTGGGTGGGCTTTGAGGTTTTAAAAGTCCATGCCATTCCCGGGTTGATCTCTCTGCTTCAGGCTTGTGGATCTGATTACCATGCCTGCCTGCCTACTGTCATGCCCCCTGCCAAGATGGTCATAACCCCGAAACTCTTAAGTCTCCAATAAACTTTCTTTCATAAGTTGCCTTGTCCATATTGTTTTGCAACAGTCATTGAAAGGTAACTAAGACAGAAGTTGTCATGAAGGTCAAGGTAAGGAATGCAGAAATGTGTTTCTTAAGTCCTGAAGACTTGCAGAGTATTAGGAAGTTATGTTTGTTTTTGCTTTGTGTCTCTACATGGCCTTTGCTGTGGGAAGTATATGTGGGAGACAAAGAAGACAGCCAGCAAGAAAGACAATGTTGTTTTCTTGGGGAAAATTAGCTGTGAGTCAACAGAAAGTTCTGGCAGAACGGCACAACAGAAAAGCAGCGAAGTAGGAAGGCAGCTGCCAGGGTAAGGACAAGCTTGGGCTGCCAAGGACAGGACAAAGCCGTGAGCAGCCTGGGAAGAAGGCAGGATGCACAGCTCTGGAGGGCTTGCTCTCTCAAGCCCTCCTTTGGACTTCTTCCTAGTCGTACTTTGACTGACTTCACCCATTTCCAGAAGAGCCTCAGACCTATGGCACAGTCACTAGAGTTGAAATGTCCCAGTGGGGATGAGAAGATGATTTTTTAAAAAAAAAAAAAACATGGCCAGATGTCTTTTGCTGGGGTATAATAGTTGATCGGTCTCTTTTCCAGACATTTTATGTCAGTTCCCAAGGATGTGTAATTTTCCTCGCTAGTGCAGGCATAGGGTTGAAAATGGAAAGTTCTGCTGTTGCTTTCTTCTTTCCACAGTCTGTGTCAGGTTGTTTTTTGTTAGCCTTTCTGTTGTCATTGCTTCAAGAATTGCTTGCAGAATTTCAAGCATATTTGAATTTGGTGGCATATTGAAGGATGACTGCAAAGATGGGTCAGCCAGGGCATGGGTGAGTTTCTGCCCTTGGTCCTAGGTAGGAACAAAGTCTACTGTGCATGATGTATGCACAAAGCATTTTATATATTTCTTCATCTGGTGCTATCCTGGGTTTTTCAGTTGGCAGCAGTGAACTTGGACTTGCAGTAAAGAGCTGAATAATGCTTGTTGTTTAGAAATAGAACCACATCTCCCTACCCACTGCCATCCAGAAGGCCAGCCTGGGTCCCATGTGTCTGGTTCAGGGATTTCAAGATCTCTAGAAGCACGATATTGTTGACACTTAAACACTGTTTGCTTTTATATCTGCACCTGTTTTTCTAAATAACTTCTTGTCCACTGTAATGCCCTGAAAGTTGGTTCAGTGGTCCATCCCAGGTTCTGTCTTCCTTTGGAGGCTCCCTTCCATCATCGGCAGCACAATTCACCCCCAGTACCATGCAGTGTACTCTCCATTCATTGTCTTCCTTCATCTGCACACCTCTTACCTTTTATCTGAAAGGTTTCTGCTTTGGGATTGAAGTAGCACAGTAAAACATTGCATTAGCATACCGATAAACAGAGACAGCAGCACGGCAGGGACTCTGATGATATTTCAAGCCCACCAGGCAGATTGGGGTTCATTCTTACAGGTCTCAGAGGAAGGGGGACATTTTCACACCACTTGGTTGATCAGTGGTCTGCAGCCAGGCTGTCTCTGATTCCTGGAGAGGAGGAGTAGAGAGAAATCTGGGGAAGGAATGTGTGACTCTGAGGATGGGGTAGAAGGGCACATTTAGTTAAGGTGTGCCCGTTATATGAACAGGGGATGTGCTACCGCCAGCACTCCATGATGTCCTGGAGTCTGACAACTTGAAGTCTGTGAACTGTCTTGGGGCAGGACAGAGTGAGAATGATGCCCACCATTCTCTGGAACTCGGGAGCCTGGGGAGCGTGTTAGGGGATAGACATTCATTCTTGGACCAGCTCTCAATAGGCTTGCCATTTCCTCTACAGCAGCCATGAGAAAAAGGCTGCTGCGAATGGGCATGGCTTGATCAGCCCATTGTTCAAAACCTAGCATTATCCTTAGAAAGTTAGCTTCGTGTGCTAGCTGCCAGGCATCCCTTGGCACAGGGCATCCCTCCGCACAGGGCATCTGCCCTCAGGAGTTCCTCAGGTATGAGTGGGAGTGAAGTAGGATCTCACTCTACCCTCGAGAAGAAGGGGCTCCATAAAGAGCTGGAGGGGCATGCTGACATTTCCCAAGCTGCTGTATCCCCCTTTCTCATGGGTACCCCCTCTTCACTGTTCACAGATTAGGAAATATTCTCCTGCCTCAAAAGATCAAGAGAGACCTCTATAATTTAGGGTTCCAGAAGTTTGGAAACTGCTGGTGTCCTGCTCTCTGTTTTTAACACCAGCTGTTTCTAACTCTCCTCTTGCAGTGAGCCCTGGTTGATCCCTCTCAGAAAATGTCCATCAAATTGGATCAAAGGTGGAGAGTGTGCCCAGTCTTGCCTCCAGTTCCATGCTCATTGCAGACCCAGAGTTGAGGCCCCAGGGGACCCCTGGCCATACTCTGCAGGAACTTCAGAATTTCAAAGGTCTTTTGCCCTGCCAGGTCTCACTGACCATGCCCAATGAACTCCAATGACCACAGGCCCCCATTAGTTCTGTGCTGTATTTAGTTTAGATGGAAATACAGACTCCTAATTTAATCACTAACCAGGTAGCCATGGAGATGACATCAAGCCTCCGGCTGCCTGATAAACCTAGTGAATGGTGGAAGTACTGCAAACCGGGTATGCAAATTGTCAGCGCTATGGCTTTGCCTGCAGGCTCTGCGTAGGCTGCCCTTGGCCTCTGGTGTCCCTTGGGATTCAGAAATTTGAAAGCCAGGAATCACAGCCTTGGTCTCAGTGCTCTCTTTTCCTCTTCTCTCTTGCAGGTATACCAGCACTCCCACACTGGATATTACGTCCTGAGCAAAATTCCTCATGGGTAAGATGGTTCTTTCTTTTTCTCTCCCTTGGAAATCTGCAGAACAGAGTGAGACAGAGGACACTGAGGCTCTGCCCAGCCCGTAGGGCAGGAGCAGAACACCATGGATCAGAAAAGCCCTGTGGCTCTTCCTCTGATAACAGGACCAGGTTAGCAGAGGTCACTTAGTCCAACCGCTGGCACCTCTGGGAAGCCTCCTCCCCTAGATGCTGCCCACTCTCTGCTCTGATTCTGTGGACTAAGATCACCTGTGCCTCCACATGGGGTGTGTATGCCGCATGGGACACAGCTCTCCTAGGCAGGCCCTTGGTTCTATCCTCACTAATAGGAAGGAAGCCCCTTACTTCCCCGCATGGCATCAGAAACAGAGCTTCACGATGGTGAATGGACTACTATGTGGTCATAGATCCAGCAGAGCCTTGGGAGAGGAAACAAAGCAATGCGTCAGTCTTGGTCACAGGAAGAAAGAGCTGTCTCTGCCCAGCAGTCCAAGGGTGGTGTGTGTTTGTGGTTTACGCTCTTCACTGGCATAATTGTGTTCCCAGAAGCAAGTTCTCAGTGATTTTGATCGGACCACCCAGCCTCATGCTGTTTCACGACCTTGAATTATGTTGCTAAACCTACCTGGTCTCTCACAAGTACATAATCTAGGGACATAAACTCGACTGGCAAAGCTCTTGCCTAGTGTGATGAATTAAGCTCTAAGTTCAGCCCCAGCACTGCATAAACCTGGCCTGGTGACACAACCCTATAATCCCAACACTTGAGACACGGAGACAACAGGATCAGAAGTTCAAGGTCATCCTGAGCTACATAGAGTTTTGCAGTCAGCCTGTGCTACGTGAGACCCTGTCTAAAAAAATACAAAATACACAGCTTAGAGTCCAAGGGCACACATGAAAGAGAAACCCTGAGCAGGAGTGTTGACAGATTTTCAGCTCCAGGTAGGTACATGTCTTTATATATTGGTGATATTACCTAGCCATTGAACCCCACAGGCTAGGACACCAGTAAAGTTTGGTGAAACCATTGGCTCAGGTTAAGAGGCAGCCGCAGTGCTGACCTTGGAAAGCCCACAGATGTGACTGTGTTGTTTGTATATTTTCCCTCTCTCTCTTCTCTGCCTGCTCCTCCCTCTGCCCCCTCCTATCCCTAAGTCTCCATCCTTTCTTTCTGGGCATCTTGGTCCCAGCTTCCCATTGTCTCCTGCATTCCGTTCTGTGCTCTCTTTCCCCACAGTGCTCTCTGAGAAGGCTAGATGCTCAGGGCTTGTCCTAAAAGAGATAGACTTGTGCTGTCAGCCTCATCGGGCAGCTCCTGCAAACGTTGAGGTTGAGACACAACATTTCCCCGGCAGACTTCAATAAACAGCAGGAGCTGCTAAAACTGTATTGTTCTAGAAGAGAGCTTTAGCCACAGCATGAATGTTTAGACTGCTGTCTGTTTTCCACTAAGCTTGGGTAGAATGAGGGCATGTCCTTAGAAAATAAACATGGCAGAAGTAACTTCATTTGGACTGCAGACAAAGAGGTGCCTGCATGGAGATAAAGAAGAAAATGTGTTTGACAGGGGCTTGTTGGTTTAGTCACTGTATTAAACTAAAGAAACCGAAAGTGACTGTACATAGTAAAAAGAACATACCCACGGTCAGGGGAGATGGTTTTCTGGTTAAGAGCACTTGCTGCTTTTCCAGAGCACTGGAATTCAGTTCCCAGGACCTACATCGGGTGGCTCCCAACTGCCTGTAACTCCAGCTCCAGGGTACCAAACTTCCTCTTCGAGCTTCTGTATGCACCTGCTGCACTCATGTGACATGCACACACAGCAGCACACATACACAGGCGTAACTTAAAGCAATGACATAAATCTTTCAAAAGTGAAGCATCCACAGGAATCTTTCATTAAAGCATATCACAGCAGATGTTACTCAAAAACAGGAGTCGTCTTACTCACCTTACAGACATCCTCAAAGGTCATGGCATGCAAGAATAAAGTGATACCTTGAGACTCATCCCCCATTCGGGGAGCAATGAATGTGTGGAACATGCTGGATATTTCATTCTGTCTTACATAAATTTATGAAGCTCAAGGTTCTGCACACAGTTTATACCTGACATATTAAGATTTTACTGCATCGGAGAGGATTTAGGAGAAATGGATTTCAAGAATTTTGTATGAGTGTTAGGTAAAGCAGCTGGCAAATCCAAGGGTGGTGGAAAGGCTGGACTCTGGGCTTGTCTACTGACAGCGTTGCCATCGTTCACTTCCTGCATGAGCCCAACACCAGTAAGCAACTTTGGGCATTCGTGTGTGTGTGTGTGTGTGTGTGTGTGTGTGTGTGTGTGTGTGTGTGTAAGAGAGAGGGAGAGGGAGGAGAGAGAGAGAGAGAGAGAGAGAGAGAGAGAGAGAGAGAGAGAGAGAGATTAGGATCATCCTGAAAGTCCCACAAAGAAATGAAAAGATCAATGCTTCCTGTAGCAGAAATAAATTTAATAAAACTGGGCAGTGACTTCATCAGGAAGCGTTGACACTTTGGGGGTCTGAAAACTCAGAATGGTAATAGAACGGAGGCTAACTAAGATGTGTCTCAAAGATATTACTTAGATGACAGGCTATCTTCTGTAGATAATAGTGTCC
>CABHPH010160114.1:0-12295 GCA_902168325.1 Peromyscus nudipes | reverse complement strand
ATATTACTTAGATGACAGGCTATCTTCTGTAGATAATAGTGTCCTAACTTTGCTCAAGCACAAAAACTATATTGCTTTAGAATTGGACTTGACTTTTTAAAGCCGCAATGTATTGGAGAAGATGCGGAACTGAGTCACAGGTCCTCCTGCCTAGATCTTCTCACTCTCCTGGTATCCTGGGGTGCACAAGGATTTTGTTTATTTAGGAAGTGGGTGCTCCCTGAGAGGCAGCCTAGCAGCACACACAGGCATCCACAACTTCAGCTTTTCAGTGACAGGAATACCAAGGTCAACCCTCACCCCACCGGCTGTCTAGCTCTGTTTTCCTTCCATGGGTCTTGGTTTCATATTTAAGAGAGAGGTGGGGCAGAAGGTAATGCCCATTCTCAGCCTCTGGAGAACTAAGGACAAGAAACACAGTATAGATCAGAAAATATTTGTTGAAATGCTACATTATTATTAACGCTGCATTAAACAACAGAACTCGGATGAGGGCATTGTTTTTGTTTTTGTTTTGTATTTTAACCTTTGATACAGGATCTTACTATGTAGCCCAGACTCTCCTTGAACTTGCCATCCTCCTGCCTCGGCCTCCCAACTGCTATGAGTGAGGGCTACCACATTTAGGCTCAGCTGCTGTGCTTGAGAACTGGAAATTTTGTCGAAAGGAGATACAAATTTGTGTAACCACGCTTGATAAAGTAACTCTGAGTATTATCTTGATTCTGAGAAGTAGATCCTCCTTCCAAAATCTAAGAAGGAAGATGGGCAACTCAAGGCTGCACTGAGCTACGCCTGGTGGTGGCTCCATCAGTTTTCTTTTAGTTTATTTGACTAGATAGACATGAAGAGATGTTTGAGGCCTGGTGAAGGCCATCATCAAGCGTGGCCTCTGCAGTGCGTCCAGGCTGGCTAGAATATGAGTGCACACCCAGGGCACATGAATAGCAGCAGAGTTGGGTGAATTTTAGGATGTGCTTGGAAAATGAGTGACTTGAACCCCAACCTAGGGTGGTTGCTCTGCAGGATAAGAACACTCAAGACACATTGAGCATAAGAGAGATGTTATGAGCTCTTATCAAGACTTAGCACTTGTACATAGAGTAGGTGAAGAAAAGTGAAGATGAGCAGCTTACATTCAGATAGGGGTTTGGGCAGTGTGGGCTCCTGCAGACATGGGCCATGGCAGATTTCAGTGGGTCAGGAGGTCAAATGGATATGCCTATGGGTGGGTGGCTGGTGTTCTCTTGGAAAATGAAGGCAGATGTTGAGTGTCTGTGTCACATACCCTTTTAAACAATCCTTGGTGACATGTCCTCAATTATGAATTGAGCCTGGTGTGTAGAAAAACCAAGGCTAGCAAGCTCAGGAAGGCACATGGAGAATTCTGAGAATCCAGGTCTCCTCCTCTGCTGCTGAGCCTGTTTCCTTTCTGGAGATGTCCTATGTTATGCTGGTCTCCAGGACCCATTGGGTGCATGCACAGAGACACACTTGGACTCTGCAAAGTGAACAACCATCACAGCTGCCAGAACCTGCATCACTGGATTGTTCCTACCCCTTTGAGAAGTGCTAACATGAGAGTAAGCTGAAAAGATATTTGGAGAACGGCATGCATTGGAGAGGGAGGGGCCTATGGGGATTTCCAGAACCACAGACAGTTTCCCATACTCTGTGAGTCCTGGACTGGGTATAACTGCTTCCCCTTCCTCTCCCCTCCCACCCCCCCACCCCCCACCCCCCCCCCCCCCTCCCCTCCCCGCCCCCCCACCCCCTGTGCCAGTCTTTCTGGTGTAGCCATCTGTGACCAGCCATCTCGCCGGTGTAAGCACAGAAAAGTGGCTGCTTCTCAGGACACAGTTACTCCACCCAGAGCAATATGGTTATGAGATCATCTTGAGGGTCTACTCTGGTGTATAGGAAGCACTGCAGCATCTGTACATGGCACATACATTCTACAAGGCAGCCCAATCCAGTTAAGCGCCTTCCTAAGACTTCCCAGGTCTGCCTACTCTAACCTATCCCTCGGGCTCCACCTAGTGGCATATAGAGTTAACTTACACCTGCATTTCAGATTCTTGCCCTTGGGAATCTGTGTTGTTATAAGTCAGTATGTCTAACATATTTATTTCCCTCCTCCTCTGTGCTACTGATGGCTTTCTTGTGTGAGGAATCACATAGGAGGTTTTAAGTTGTGCAAAATTAGAGGCATGTGTATGTCAGTCTCCTAGACAGAGCTCTGTGTGTGTGTCCCCCCAAGGGCATCTCTTCACAGATCTGACTGCAGATCAGTACTACTCTGCATCAGGCTGATGCCCATGGATGGCCAAGCCTAGAAAATAGATGCTATGGTCACCACAATATAACTGAGTGCCTAGCAAGGGCTGGGTACACAGTGGACAGGTGCAAGCCACAAGCTGCTTGCTATCTGGTGCGTTTCACATTGTTTTGGTCACCTGCCTTTCTGCTCAGTGCTTTGGACTATTCTTAGCAGAGGACTGGTCTCTCTCTCTCTCTCTCTCTCTCTCTCTCTCTCTCTGTGTGTGTGTGTGTGTGTGTGTGTGTGTGTGTGTGTGTGTGTGTACGCGTGCGCGCAATAGCATCCATATTTCAGCATTAGCTTAGAATAAGCATGGAGAGCAGCCTTGACTAAGATGGAGGCACCAAAGGTCGGTGGGAGAACAGGTCTATATAGAAGATGGGTTGGGAAGACTGGTAAGAAAAGAGCATACACAGACTCTGTGTGTCCCATGATGGGCTGATTGCAGTACAGTTTGCTTACAGCAGAATTCACACTCTCTGAATACACCATTCAGAGGCTGGCCCAACAGATGTGTTATCCACAGCCAAGATGTGGAACATTTGCATCACCCCCAAAGGGCTACACACCCTTCCTACCCCTCTGGTTGTTCCTGGCAACCACCACATTATCTGTCCTCCCCTTTTGTTTTGATATTGTTCCTTATTGGGACAGAGTTTCAATGTGTATCCCAGACTGTCCTGGAAATTGTTTTACAGTTTGGGCTGGCCTCACATTTATAGTCATCCTCCTGCTTCAGCCTCCTAGGTGCTAGGATTACAGGCATGAGCCAGCACACCTGGCTCCCTCTACCTCTCTAGAATTTGTGCACATGGAGTTGTACCATATGTAGTTGGCTCCTTCCCTGGAGGAGATTCCCTTCTTTGAGATTCCCATGTTGTAGCAGGTACCTGTAACCTATTATGTGTATCTAAGAGTTTGCATTTCTACAACATATATCTGATTGACATCTAAGTTGTTTCCCATTGGGGGCTGTTATGAGTGAATCTGCTGTGAATGTTTGCATGTGGACATATGTCTTCCTTTCTCTTGGGTAAATACCTGGAAGTAGACCAGCTGGGCTGTATAATTAATATGTGGTTAGTTTGATAAAAAAAAAAAAAACTCCAAAGTGTTATTCAAAGCAGCTGTGCTATTCAGAGCACGCGCGCACACACACACACACACACACACACACACACACACACACACACACACACCTTTCTTTCAATATGTAGCTTTTTAGCCTCTTGCCCTCCACCTGGTCACTGCACAGCTGGAGGATGCTACAGTGTGCTGGGAATGGCTCTGTTCACCGCGCATGTATAGAGCTACACTCCCCACACATCAGTGCAAGGCCTACATCTTCCTTCTTGGTTGGGCACCCAGGGATTCAGAATGACATTGTCTGACCTTGAGGAGCTGCTGGCTGTTTCCTTGTCTTCCCTTAAATGACCTCTGTGGAACACTTTATAAGTGATGAGGCCAAATAAGAAATGAGACTAGAGGTGGAGTGGAGTTGCCATGGGGGCTGAGTGAATCTTGAGCATCATGAAGAGGCCTCAGGCACTGTGTGCTGGGCGAATACTTCATTTCTTAGCCAGAATGTCAAGAAAACTTTCTTTCGCAAGAACCCCCTTTCTCCAGTCCTCTCAGGAAAATTCAAGGGAAGAAAAGATCCCAGGCTGGTCTGCTTGGTCCTGTGTTGGCTAGGGCATAAAGTGTGGAGTCTGGAGCTTCCCCGTGTGGATGGGTTGACGGCAGGGTGGCAGAAGTTCATCTTCAGGTGTGGGGTTCCCAGCTGGGAAACAGCTTTGCTTGAGAGAACACAGAGGGCCTTCTCAGTCTCACTAAACATAGTCCTGGGAATAGCTTCACGAGAAAGACAGGCAGGCAGCTGGGCCTCCCCGGAGGCACAGAGGGTGCACAGTGTCCAGCCCAGGCTGCTGGGCTGCCCAATAGGTATTTCTGCAGCTGCCTTCATAGACAGGGCACATGGGGACACATCATGATTCACCCACCCAGTTCCAAGAGTTTCAAGACAAGACCAGAGACCCTGTGGCACAGAATTGTGGAGATGGCATTCTCCTGGCACAGTCCTGGCACGGAGAGACTCTTGACTCTATCAGCAGTGGGAAACTGGGATTTCAGACACTCAAGAAGCACCATGGCCAGAGCACACAGTTTAGAAAGGGCTGCACAGAAGCAATGCTTCTGAAGAGTCCAGATTAGAATTTCACCCCCACCCAGCCAGAGGCGTTTGTCCTTTCCACTGCCACAAAGTAAGGAGGCTCCAACTCCACCAGGAGGGTGGCAGGACCTGAACTCTTCGGAATTAATCTTTCCCATTAGCAGAAATTTAGACAGTCAAGTTTGTAATAACAAATGAGAAGGTCAAGGTTTTATATCTCCCTGTGCATCCTAATTCTTACTCACCACACTTATGGCCCCGAGGCAAATTCCTACAGACCTTTAGAAGTGCTGGGACACCCGCTCAGGGCATTGCTAGTGTGAACTCATGAATTTCTAGGTACCTGCACTATGCTGTGTACTCATACTGTACCCACTGCCAGTGCTATACTTAAGTACCAGTACTCCACTAAGTGACAGTACTGCACTAAGTATGTACTAGGTACCACTACTGCACTAGGTACAAATAGTACACTAAATGCAAATACTAGTAATTCGCTAGGTACTCGTGCTGTACTAGGTACCACTACTGCACTAGGACTGTCTAAAAAGGCTAGAGAAGGCTGCGGTTAAAGAATGAACTGAATGCCTTATCGTGTTGGACTCCACCAGCCTTCCGTGTTACATCCTGCGATCTCACCGCTGTAACTCTAAATCGACTCTCTCTGCTCCCGTGGGGTTCTGCTCTCTTCTCTTCCCTTCCATTCCTTCCCCAGCGCCCCTCCTCTGCCAGCTAAGCTCGGCTCTGAGCAGCATAGGCTGCTAATGATTACAGCCCCGCCAGAAGCTGGGGCTCTGTGAGTCAGGGAAGGACACTTGCCGTGGGCCTCATCATGTCAGGCATCGCCCAAATTGGCCCTGCTGCGGCTCAGCTCCTGTCTGTAAGGATGGACTCTTCCCTCCAAAGTACTCCAGCGGCATTAATCATTCTCAGCCTGACTCTGCTTCTGTGGTGCTTGAGGTGGGTGACCTCAAGAAGAGGGGTGCTGGGAAACCTAAATCTTTCTGTGCCTAATTCTTAGGACTTCTGAATTTATAGTGTAAAGTAACCATGTTTTTTAAGTAACTTCAAATTTTTAATAAATGTATGCATTTAAAAAAAGGGGGGGTTGGGGATTTAGCTCAGTGGTAGAGCATTTGCCTAGCAAGTGCAAGGCCCTAGGTTCAGTCCTCAGCTCTGGAAAAAAAAAAAAAAAAAAGGACACAGAGGCACCCTGGCAACGCAGTGTCTGCAGCTCTCTCTGGCTGCAGTCCGTGGCGTTACCATGACCTTGGCAGCCCCTGGACTTTCTCCACATCCTGGTAGCCTTTCCCCGGGCACTCATATGTATTCTCGATAACAGGACTGTCTCGGGCCCTTGTCTGATTACAAGCCTCTAATCCAGTGAGCTCAATCTCAGCTCTGCCTTTAGAAATCGAAAGGAATGGCCAGGCAGACTGAGGGGGAATCTGTACTCTCCTTACTGTCCTAAGAATTTGTGGTGGAGTCTTCCAGCACACAAGGAAGTTTCTCTGTCACAGACTTCAAACCCATTGGCTAGCAATTCCATCAAGTACTCCTGGATAGAGGCAAGGGAGGGGAAGCAGTCACACAGGCTGTTCTTCCAAGGCTGTGAGATCTCAGGAGCTTTGGCTCCTAGACGGCTCATCATTGATATGCTTCCTAATTCCTCATGTTGACTTCCCTACTTGAAGCTCTACAGGGTCTCACAGGGTTAGCTTCCCTATGATCTCCTGTAGTCCAACCTACCATCACTCACTTTCTGTTTTAAACAGAAAAAAAAAGTATACACATTTTAGCTGGTTTGAAATAATTCCTCAAAAGGTTTCCTTTGTCCTCACATAACAGAAGCACCTCCCACAGAACTCCAAGTGCCACCTCCATAATTATGTAGATGTGAATGTAGATGTCTGTTGTGTAGACATTTGTATAGATATCTGGTGAGGCCTGGAGCCTCGGCCTGTGCCCTGTGTTCCTGAGTTCACCACAAGTGCATGGCCAGTGCTCAGTCCCCTCTGTCAAAGTGAGCTGCTGAGCCCAAGCTGCCTCTTCGGCTAGGCCAGTTCTTGGGCATCAGTACATCTTTTATATGGCTTGTGTTAACTAAGACTATAACCATGGGTGGAGAATGGTTTGGGAAATTTGCTCTCAAGACCAATAAAAGGTCCCCAAAGTTGGATCAGACACCTGTGAGTTGGTAGAGAACTGTAAGGGAAGAGATAAAGGGAAATGACCCCAGATGTGGAGACAGCAGAGCCCCTGTGCCCTCTTTGGACGGTGGACCACATGAGCAGCATCCTAAAGGATGTTGTTGCCTATCTTCCACGGGCTCCAGTCTGGTCTCGTGACCCACACTGGGAAGAACTCTCTACCTTCCTCCTGTGTCCAGCTCAGGGAAGGCTGTGTAATCATTTGTTCCAAAGTGGAATTGTGCAGAAGGATGAACACAGATCCCCTTAAAGGAATGGAGACCTGTGTTTAATTATATAGATGTGAGACAAGCCATCTCTCTGATTCCATCTGAAGAAGACCCAGGCTCACAGAGGAGCTCTCCAGGTGCCTGAGCCACCTACTGTCCCTCAGTTTCCAAAAGGGCAAGTCCTGACATGGCAACAGTATGTTGTAGCATGCTAAGTGAGCCTGGCCACACTATGTGAGAGGAACAAGGAACCTGAGGATTATGTGCACACAACCCATCTGCCTCCACCAGCAGCAGAGCAGTCACATCTGTTGGCTGACTCCCAAGAACCTTGTTCACTTCACAGTGACTGGTGAGGAACCACCCCACCTCCAGCAGCAGATAGTTTCTGAGAGAGGTGAAGCCATCAGCCCAGGGCTGCACAGCCTGTTGTGACTGGGGCCTCGGGAGCCCAACACTGCTTCATCCTCATGTGGCAGACTCCCACACTACCAGTTCCGACGGGATGATCTGTGGCTGGACACACTGACCAGATGACTCCTCTGACAACAGGCCCTGGAGGAATGAGACCATGAGAGGGATCTGCTGTATAGGAAAAAGAGAATGCAGAGTTTGGGGTCTCACCTGCAGCAGGGAGTGGCTTTCAGAGTGGGGGTGCTGGAGGCTAAGCAGAGAGGAAGCCACCACTAGCCTGTGAATTTTGCCCAGCGCTTCTAGCTCTGTGTTGACAGTTTGAGGAGAGAGCCTGGCTTAGCAGGCTTTAGCTGATCCCGTAGCACAGGACAGACAAGGATGGGCTGCTTAGGCTGCCCACTATTCAAGCTTTCCAGCAGGGTGGGCACCAGTTAGCTCAGGCAGGGCTTCCTCTGCACTGGAGGTCAACTCAAGCTCACTGGGAGATATATGAAAGAGAAGGGCCTGGAACATGCCTTCCTTCCCTCCTGGTCTTTATCACCCTTCTCCTCCTCTCTCTCCCTCCTTGCTTCCCTTGCCAAGCTCTTTTGATACATCCTTCTCACACCTCTAATTTACAGATCTAAATTACACAGCTCCATGGTTTGTGGGGTATTTGAAGAGCTTTGCAATCATTACCTCACTCTGCTTTAGAACACTTAATCTCGCCAAAATGTCTCACAGTCCAAGCAACCCCCAGACCCATCCTGACCTGTCTCATGTCTTCCTATAACAGGGTAGATTGAGGGTGGACTGGCCTGGGGACCTAAGGCAGACATGAGGCATAATAGGGCAGACTCTGTTTCCATGTGTCTTCACAATCAGTGTGTCCATGAGGCATCCCTCAGGAGCAGTTCAGCCCAGCTTCCCCATCACACTTCACTGATCAGAGTCCAGATCTTGCATGAGGTAGGGGTGAGGGTGGGGGCACTGATCTAACACGCGCAGAGCTTAGCTGCCAGCCACTGTGGAAGTACTGATGGCATGGGACTCCTGACCCACAAACTTAAGTGAATGCCTTAGAGTTTATGAAAAGGGCAACAGGACTGAGGTGGTTTCAACTCTTATGAATACTATTCTTAGGAACTAAAGGTTGCTAATCTGCCCCTTGCTAATGTACTATGCATTTGTAATCAGTGTGTACCTACTATGGATAGCACTTACCTAGGCCTGAACATGTGTCTTTTTGTGTCTCCCACTGTGCGCATATGAGAAGACTTGAGAAAACTCACAATACTTGACATTGAAAATGTTAGGGTCTTTTTTTTATGATTTAGTCATGAAAGTTTAGAGCCAGGAAAAAATGCAAATTTTAGCTTTTCTTCCTCCCAAATGCCATTGCTGTTGGGGAAGCTTTTCAATCCCTCAAAATAGCTTTGGAAGATAAATGAGCAAACTTGGCTGGGTGCTAATTCACTCTTCAGAATCCAGTATGATTTATGCCCTGTTTTGTTTATTGCTCAAATAAGCAAAATCAGAATGGATCTTATGATTATTTTGAGCTATGTGAGGTCCAGATCATTTTATTCTTCCTTAATCATTTTTTCACCAATCCATCTCTACCCAGAGATGATTCATCACAGAGCCCGATGCACATTCTTAGAATAAATGAGTAAAGAAAGATAAAGGAGGAGGGATGGGGGAGGGCACTAGACAGCCCCCAAATTAATCAGCAAGTCCCTTTGTGTCCCTCCCTCTTACATACACACTACGAATTTCAGAATAACCTAGTACATGGTAGGGACCACAGGCCGGACTGTCAGGCATGTCCAACGTTTTAACACTGGGACACGATGTTGTCTTTGTCGTCTATAAAGTTCGTACTCAAGAACCACATAATCAAGTTACAAAACACAATATAAATAAATATTCATAGTGTTTTAAGTAAGCTTATGAGTTCTGTGTTGGGCTGCACTGGTAGTTATCACTGCCTTCATGTGGCCCGTAGGCCATGGGTTGGATGCACATGTGACACCCGGGGTATGCATCAGAGGTTACTGCTGTAGTCTTCTGGGTGAGAAAGGGAACTAGACCTTCTCATTTTTTTGAGTCAGTCTCATACTGAACCGAGAGCTCACTGGCAAGCCAACAAGCTCCGGAGTGCCTCTTGTTTCTTCCTCCCCAGTGATGGGGTGGGTCGCAAGCATGTGCCTCCACACACAACTTTTACACAGAGGCTGGGGATCAGGACTCATGCTTATGCAATGGGAGTTTTACCCACTGAGCTATCTCCCAGCCCTAGTTAACCGTGGGGGAGTGGTTAAAAAGATATGTGGGTAAGAAGGCCAGCAGGGCTTAGATGTGGACGGGTGCTGCTCAGGTGAGGCACTTCCATCCACTGTCTTGTCTAGTTTGTTCAGGGACCCTGGAGGGTTAGGAACATGAAAAAGAGAGAGAGGACTGTGAAAGTGAGTGTAGTCCTGGAAACAGGCCAAATCTGAGAGCTTGAGCTCATCATCTTCAAAAAAAAAAAAAAAGAGGCCAATCTGAAAAGACTGCAGATGTGGGACCTTCTAGAACAGGCAGAACCAGAAGCTGAGAAGACAGTGGTTGCCAGAGCGGGTAAGTGAGAAGGTGTGGAGCAAGCAGCGAAATTCCCTGTGATACTGACACAGTAATGTGAGGCAGAACACATTTGTCTAAACCCATAGGACACACACAGTAGCCGACGAGCCCCAGAGTCAACCATGGGGTTCGGTGAGAGGTAGCATAAATTGACGATGACAAATGTAAAAACCTAGACAAGATATTAATAATGTGCATAAATTATTGTCAGCTCTTGTGAGCACTTAGAATGATTTAAAGCACGGTAGTAATAATAAAGTTCTCCCAGAAGCAAAGTGCAAGGGAAAATAGTCCTGGCTCCAGACTGGAGTATGATACATTCTTCAGACAAGAAGAGGATGCTGACCTGATGCTGAGGGACCAATGTGTCTTGAGAAGGTGTGCTCTCCTGAAAAGCCAGTGAGATCTTAAATATGCTGAGGGTGAGAAGACAGAGGGTTCAGGATGTCACCTGTAGAGGAAAAGAATAGGATCAGAGGACTGAGGAGGAAGAGTCTCCAGGCCACAGCATACGTGTCTCAGCCGCAAAGGGACAGAGGCAAGAAGCAGGACTTGGCAATAGGAACATCAGATGCAGGTGGATCTGACCTTGTGGTTCTGCCCACCTGCTCAGCAGAGAAGCCCTGCTTGGGTGCAGCACCCAGCCCTCAAAACACAGAGTAACAGGTTCTTCCTGGAGGTGAGCCCGGGCCATCTGCCTGCCCCACACAGGAAACAGAAACAGAGATGAAGGAATGGAATGAAATTGAGAATCCAGGACTCACCAGAATGCTATGACAATGGTCAGTGGTCAACTGAGTCACACACACACACACACACACACACACACACACACACACACACACACACGGTTTCCATGCAACTCTCCAGTGGTTCTCCATCACGTGTGGATGCATGAGGCAGATTCAATGGAAACCTTGTGTTTGCAAGGCTGGGCAGAACTCTCTAAGGACCATCAACATGTAGGGGGCTGGATAGATGATGAGAAACTGCAGAATATTCACTAAGCAAGGACACACAGTGGAGGGACATTAGGAGTGTCACCCTGAAGCCTTCTTTTAACTAGAAAGCACAACAATCTGATGTCATCAGATCTCAGTGTGAAAATAGAGATTTACTTCATTATAGCAAGCATGGGTGATGACCTCAAGCCCAGTTTCCTGCCACCTGTACCCTTAGGGAGTCACCAGCTTGCTTTCACTGCTGAGTCCCAGAGAGCAAACTTGTCTTTATGTCTGATAAATGATTGGCTGTTTTAAACAACTTTCATATAGATAGTCATTACAATAACACTTTATCGGTACTCAACCCACTGGCCCAACTAATTAAATGAAAAGCTGAGGACACACACATGCATTATAATGTGTGGCCAAATTAATTACCTGTCAGTTTATCAAGGATTAAACTGGCATCTGAGGAACATGGCTGCGGGAGCCCCGTGCTGCCCATCTCTGTGTGCAGTGCATTACTGGATGTTACCCACAAGGCGAGCGTTAATATTACCATTTCACACGTGGGGAAAAGGTAGTTGGCCTGAGTTGCTCTATCAGCCCAAGCTCTGTGCTGTTAGTGATGGAATCCCACCACTTTCTGTCTTTCTCCCCTTGAGGACACCCTGGATGGATTGCTGCTACCCCAGCAGGCAGCTCATTTGGGGGATCTTGGAATCATTGGGTTAAGTGTATGAGATGTTAAGAGACTTGCTAGGTAGGAAAGAGGAGAGACCTGTATCTTTGGAGTACTGTTGACTTAGTACCCATCATTCCTCTTGGTTTTCACACCATTTTTAGATGAAGAAGGCCATGCCCCCACTTCCTGAGGGGGTAACTGTGTCTCAGTTGATTTGATACAAAAGCATGGGCTCTGAGAAATGTCACCCCCCCCACCCTACTTCTCTCCACCCGTCCCACTCAATCTTGTAGCTAGCTGACCAACCTAACTGGCTTCAGATTATTTGCTTCTTTTTCATAAAGGCCTTCATGCCTGCATATGTTCTTAAATCCCTGTAAGACATTATAGCTAGTAGACTGCACATGCCCCTCTGAGATTTTTGTCAACCATCACAAATCACTCTATCATAGTTTCTGGAAAACTTTATTCTTTTTAAAGGGGACAGCAAGGTTAAACTAACAAACAATAAATATGTATTTTAAGACATTCAGACAATTTTTTGATTTGTCAGCACACTACAGACTGATAACTCATGCTCACTAGCATACCCATCACCTCACGTGGCCTTTTTTATAATGATATAACTTTTAAAACCTACTCTCTGGGCTGGAGAGCTGTCTTAGCAGTCAAAGCAGTTAAGAGCACAGGCTCCTCTTCAGAGGACCAGAGTTTGGTTCTCAGCACCCATCTAGGGAAG
>CABHPH010160113.1:7352-53274 GCA_902168325.1 Peromyscus nudipes | reverse complement strand
AGTGTTTTCTGATTGAACTTAGAGCTTGCCATTTCTCTAGGCTGGCCTGCCAGCAAGTTCCTGGGATCTACCCAGCTCTGTTCCCACCCCCCACCCAAGCACTGGAGTTACAGCTGAACACTGCCATTCCTAGCTCTTATGAGAGTGCTGGGGATCTGAACTCAGGTCCTCAGGCTTATGTGGCAAGCACTTTACGCACTGAGCCTTCTCCCTAGTACGGGATTCTTGAGGGGATGCAGTTTAAGACCACTAGTGGGGCAGAGGGCCGGCGAGACACCAACGATGTAACGTTAGGTTCTCCCTCAGCAGGGGCGAGTGAGAGCATCAGAGGGGCTGGGCAAGGTCTCTTTGATCAGCACATCCCTTTCCTATCTACTGAATGTCTGCTGTGTGCCAGGCCGTGTACAGGCAAGAGCAGACCCCATCTCCGCCCTGACCGAAGTTGCACGCTAGCCATTTCACGTCTACAGAGGCTCAGATTAAGAAACGAAAGTGTCTTGGGTTTGCCTCTTCTGCTGTTCACTCAGTTAAATCCCAGCAGCTGCCACCCATTCAGAACCATTAAAATGTAGTTTTCTGTGCTTAACTTGCTTCCACAGATTAACTTCCCTCCACTCATTACGGTGGCCCTGACCTTGGTCTATTCACGAAAGACCGCAGACAACATTAGCCTGGTGGGTTTCGTTCTAAGGAGCAGCAGCTTATCTACAGAGGCATTGGCAGATTTGGATTACGTTGCAAATGAATGCATCCACTGCAAACCTTTGGGGATCTGCACTGCATTGTAAATAAATTTTCCCTAGTAATTGTCAAGTGATGGCCTAACAATCCTGCTGGCAGGATGGAAAATGCCACAACGCAGCAGCTTTGCCGCACTGTTCAAAGCGGAACCGAGGGATTTGCCTTGGAGGAGACAGGCAGCCAGGATTAGCTGGGTGAAAGGAGAGGGCCACTGGGTATGTGGAGACATTGTTGAGGACTTGGATTTGTGATTATTAGAACATTAATTACGGGATATGCTCATGTAAATGTCTGTGCCAAAAGTGAGTTCAGTTTTCAACCCTACCCTGAGCAGAACACAGTCCAAAGAATGGTGTTTGGATTAGTTATTTTTATACAGTCGTGATTAAAAAAAAAAAAAGTCTTGACAGGGGCAAGTTAAAGGGGGAAGGGTTCATTTTGGCTCAAGGTTTCTGGGGATAGGATTCCTTATGCCATGGCAGCTGGGGCGACTCTGCCCCTAGTGGTGAGAGCGTGTCATGCAGCTTGTTCAACATATCTGTGGATCAGGAAGCAGGACACTGGGGCAGCTGGGCTGGACTATAATCCTGGAAGAAAGACTCAGTGCTAGCAATCCACCTGCGCCAGCTATGCCTCCTACCCCAAAGGTTCCACAACATTCCACAATATTCCACAACAATTCCATCAGCTAGGATCAAGATTTCAAACACAGGAGCCTGTGGGGCGACAAGTCCACATTCAAACTCTAGCAGATTCATTTCTGTATCAGTGTTTTAGTTCTGAACAGCAAACAGCCACAGCTCTCTGTGTGTCTCATCACAGTAAGCATTGTTTCCTACCTATCCATGGCTGACTGGGCTTGGTGGATCTGAACTGAGCCGCCCACTGTGATGGGCAGTGTGCATCTGGGCTGAGCTCGGGTTGGGGGTGCTTTTCCTGATCTACCCTTGCGTAAGCTTATGCTGAGTGCCAGGTGCTGTGCTGGGCAGCAGAGGGTGGGAGGTGGGGAGTGGGAGGTGGGAGAGGTGGAGGGGTGGGCGTGGGGGCAGGCTGTCATGTCATCACCGGGCCCTACTCACTGCTGAGAACCCCCGAGTTCAGATGCTTGTTATCTTCTAAACAGTCACCACAAGAGCCACCAACCAAGTCTCTTCAATCAGGTGAAAAAAGTGATGTAAAATGGGAATGAGAAATTGAACTCCTCCTTTGAGCAGCTTGAACGATGCCTCCCCTGGAGACAGGATGGAGGCTGACATTTAATCAGGACCCTCAGCCAGCTCAGCCTCTCCGGTTGCCGTCCTCTGGTCACCAGCCCGTTCCCCAAATCCTCCCTCTTCTCACCTTCCCCTCTGTTCTACCTCAGGTGTTCCCCATCGGGAGACCACAAGCAGGCTAGAGGTTGTAGTTTGGGGACCCGGAGAGCATTAGGACAAGTCTTGTCTCAGGGCACACCTGCCAAGTAGATACACAATATCACACTCACGAACACCCACATAAATGCACATGCTTGCCCCACACAGGCAATGACATTTTGCAACTTACCTAGTTGGGACTGTGATGAATAAACTTTAAGTTCATTTAAAGTCTCGTGTGGGGTTATGAGCAATATTTTGATTTTATTTATGTATTTATCATTTATTTAGGTCAACATTGACAGAAGGCCAGGGTCTGGTAAGTGACAAACCAGGAAAACTTCTGACAGCAGTGGAGTCTGACTGTGGTAAACTCCTCCCTCCTCCGACCACAAGCCCTGTGGCTTGTGCTTCTTCGGGTCTAAAAAGCCTCCTGTAGTAGCTGGTGACGGGGTTATATCTTCCCTCTCTGAGTCATAGCTTTCTAAGCACGGCTCCTCACCACATCAACACTCATCCTAGTGCCTAGCTCAGTGGTTCTCAACCTGTGGGTCGTGACCTTGCACGGTGGTCTCCTAAGATCTTGGGAAAATACAGATATTTACATTATGATTTATGACAGTAGCAAAACTTCAGTTATGAAGTAGCAAGAAAAAAAATTTAATGGTGGGAGGGTCACTACAACATGAGGAACTGTATTAAAGGGTCACAGCATTAGGAAGGTTGAGAACCACGGGCCTAGGTTCATGGCTAATCTGCAATAGGCTCATTCTGAGCAGTTTGAGGGGACCAAATGAATAATTGCAAGTTATGCAGAATTTTCTAGATCAGTGGTTCTCAGGATATGTCTTCTGTGTTGTAAAACACTCCATCCCTGAGTTTCCGAACCGAGTCTTGGCGGAGGCCTGGCATGTGCCTTTCTGGTATGACTGGCTCTGGCCCAGGTCCAAGCTCTGAGAGCCACTATGCTGCTGAACTGACCTGCTTTGTTTCTCAGTGTGGAAGTGACCCCGGCCACTGATTTGGGGTAAGGGAGACACCTAGAGGGGGTTTTAATGGTTTTTCCAGTCACGGGTTGAATGGAAAGTCTGCTGTCTGAATGCCCAGTGTTGCTGCTAGGGAGGGAGGGAAGTCCCAAAGGCACAGGCCAATTTAGCTGAGGTGACCCAGCATCCTTCATTAGATACTTGTTGCTGTGATAAAATACGATGACCTAAAGCAACTTATGGAAGACAGAGCCTATTTTGGCTTATGGCTCCATAGGGACAGGAGTCTATCGTGGTGGGGAGGCGTGGGGGCAGGGAGCAGAAAGCTGAGTGATCACATCTTCAACTACAACAGGAGTCAGAGGATGAACTGGCAGTGCGTGTGATTGGGGGAAGTGCCTGTGTTTGGGAGAAGCACGTGTGTTTGGGCCTGCTGCCCGTGATGTACTTCCTCCAGCCAAGCTCCACCTCCTAAAGGTTTTGTAACCTCCCAAAGCAGCAGCAGCAGCTGTTCAAATATGTGAGCCAATTGGAGACATTTCTCATTCAAACTACCAGACGCCCCAGCCCCATACTCATTGCTGTGTACAAATATTGCTTCTATTAAACATGTCCACAGACCTAAAGACGTAGGGAATGTGCCCTGTCTTATTCCTCAGTGTGGGGGCTTTTCTCTTGCTGAGGAAAGTCAGGAGGATGCCACGCTCCGTCTTCCACAAAAGATCTCCAAGCACCCCCATTCTCATTCTAGCCCCAGTGAGCTGGCCCACAAACACTATTTCAAGGCTTGGGGACATCCTAGAGAAAGTGTGTGTAGTGGTCTTCATTGTTAACTTCACACAACCTAGTCAGGTAGGAAGAGAGCGTCTCAGCTGAGGGGTTGCCTGGACCAGATTGGTGTGTAGTTGTGGCTGTGGGGCATTTCCTTGATTGCTCATTGATGCAGGAGGGCCCATTCAACCGTGAGCAGTGCACCCTTAGGCTGGTGGGTCTGTGTTAGCTAAGAAATCTAATTCAACAGGAGCCGTTAAGAGAATGAACAAAAGCCATGGTTTCTGTTCCACTCCTCCATCATTTCTGCCTCAGTTCCTACCTCTGGGTTTCTTCCTTGAGTTCCTGCCCTGGCTTCCTTTAACAATGGACTGTAACTGGTGAGCTAAGAAGGACCCCTTCCTCCCCAGTGACTAATGACCCTTTTATTCAGAGTGCATTACTGCAGCAGCAGGAACACACCACCACATTACCCACTTTTGTTGTCCTAGGATCAAATACCACCCCCACCCCCACACACACACAAGCAGTGACTTGAGGGAGGAGAGGCTTATTTTGGCTCAGGTCCATTCTTGAGGGCAGGTTGGCCACAGGTGGTTCTGTGGTGACAGAAGCATATGGCAGCCACTTGCTCGCACCTCAGTGGAATTAAAAGGCAGAGACGGGACAGGAAGTGTCCATCTGTCTATAAACCTCAAGGCCTGTATTCCCCAGAGATGCACTTCCTCCAGCAAGGCCTCACCTCCTAAAGGTTCACAACCTCCCGAAACTGTGCCACCAGCCGGGAACCATGCATTTAAACATGTGATTTTTCAGGAGTTGGGGGTCCATCTCTTATCCAAATCTTAAGGAAGAGTGAAGTGAAGTAGAGAGGGTCTCTTGGGACTTGGACTTACAACTGGCCTGCCATTGTTTCCCTCTCCTTACAAGTCACGTGGCAAAGCCAAGTTCAAGGTGAAGCATGTGGTGTTGACTGTAGTGACACCGGTTGTAGGAACTGGTGACACAGAGCGAGTACAGAAGGCTCTGAAAAGCATAGAATGGAGTTATGGCTCAGGACAAGCAGGTGCTCCACTGACCAAGACTTTGGTGTTGAAGAAACCTGAAGGATTGTGCACTGTTTTAGGATGAAAGTATGAAAGCATTGTTAGCATTAAGACTTACTGACTAGGTATGGCATGGACTTCCATGCTGCCCCAGTATGCCCGTCATGCAACGGGGTCTCCAGGCACTCTGAGAGCTGTTTCTCTTCATGGGCATGCCTGTTTGTCTTGCCATTGTTTTTTTTTTTTTTTTTTTTTTTTTTTTTTTTTTTTTTTTTTGAGACAGGGGTTTCTCCATGTAGTTTTGGTGCCTGTCCTGGATCTCGCTCTGTAGACCAGGCTGGCCTTGAACTCACAGAGATTTGTCTGGCTCTGCCTCCCGAGTGCTGGGATTAAAGGCGTGTGCCGCTGCTGCCCGGCTTGCCATTGTTTTGTTACGGACAACAGCACAGGCAAAATTTGAAAAATGGGTATCTCTGCTAGACTATACACCTACTGCTATCAGTCCATAGGAGCAGACACACGTGCACATGCATGTACACACACATACACACATCCCACATGCCTGTGCACATACACACAAGCCTGTGCACATCCCCAACCATCTCTACCCACTCTGGAATGTATTCAGCCACATCATCCAAGCAAAGGAAATAGTCCCAAGCCCTGGCACCCACAGGAGGCAGCTGCCGGCTGTCAGTTCTCTGGCCAAGTTGAAGTGCCTTGAAAGGGTGTGAACCTCCAAAGGGTCTAAAGACAATTTCACCTCTGCGACGGTATCTGGACTTGCTGAGGTCTGGTGTAGAGGATGCAGAGTGGGGACAGGGAGAGAGCTGTGGTTCTCAGAACCAGCATTATTGGTCACCATCGATCAATCCATTAGTCGAAAGCCCCCCCCGTTAGGGAGTCAAAAGGAAAACAAGCTGAACCGCGCAAACAAAAAATGGATTTCCTTTTCAGAAACCTTTTATCATCAGAAGCTTTGGTTGATCAAAACTCCATCCCATGCTTTATGGACAAATTACATTCTCTGAGTGTTGAGGGGAGTATGGGGGAAAGGGGACAAGTAACATTGGGCTTTGCAGCCATTCTTGGAGTGCGATTGTATTAAGAGTACCATTTTATTGAATAGAAACTGAGGCTTAGGGTGTCAAGGCCACAAGTTCAATGTAGGTAGAGTCTTCAGGTCTCTGTCTAGCCCTCCTCCTGCTGTCAAGGCTCTTCCTACCATTTTAAGCTTAGAGAGCCAGAGACCACCATGGCTATTAGGAGTACCTCAAGGCTTGCTTGAAAACTCAACTCTGCCCTGCCTTGGCAAGTCAGTTTATAGAAACTGAGGCAAGGAAAGAGTAAGGACCAGGCATCCTTAGAGTCAGAACTTGGCTGGAGCTTTTCTGCCAGAGAGTAGAGGTTCCCAGGAGAGAAGCCCAGGGATGCTGGTGAATACTGGTATGGGATGGTCAAGATTCCAGTTCACAAGCTGTCTTTGCTGAAACCATCAAACTCACAGAGCCATCCGTGCCCTGAGACTCATCCCCTCAGCTATGTATGTGTGTGATGGAGTGAGGTCAGGCTAGAGAGCTGCCCTGGTCTGAGCCAAATCATCTCCCTTATGACTTGGGGAATATCTAACTACTGGCCTAATTAAGACAGGGCCAATTCTGAAGGGCTGTTCTAAGTTGGGGGCTCTGAGATGGACAAGGCCTTATTTGAAAGCACACCTTCTTCACATCTGTTTCTGTGCTCTTTTCCTGCTCAAGTTTCCCTGAGAATACTCCCCAGCAAAGGAACCTGCACAATGCCCCTAATCCCTATTGCCAGGGAAACCAACCAACCTGTCTGTCAGTGGCCATGAGCACCCCAGCCTTTCAGTGACACATGTCACTCCCAATCACAGCTTCTTGCCTAGATCTGCTCACATGCCCCACCCCAATCGGAAACAAGTCTAGCCCTGACATTTACTCAGAAGGTGAAAGTCTGGATATATTTGGCGAGAGGCATTAAGGGTGATGGATGGGAGAGAGCACAGGAAGGCTGACCAAAGTTCAAAGACAGGACACCACATTGTTGCTGAGTGCAGCTTAGGACCCTCTCTACTCAGAGAAGGGCCTCTCTGGACAGAGCTGTTGTTATGGTGATAAGGGAAGACTGTCCTATTCCACCAGTGCACAGTCGCCTTGGTCTCCCATCCTCTGAGCTGAGCTGTCCCTCATTTTCTGTTTCTCTGTCTGTTTGCTAATCTCTGGTCTCAGGGCAGCTGGCCTCTGGTTGACCAGATGGCTGTTTTCCTGGAATAGCGACTAATAGAGATTTCAGGTATCTTTATTTGAATCTTTTTAGACTCCATGCTTGTCCCTTATCAGTGAGCAGCAACATGGGTATGGATTTCTACACACATGGCTCTCACATTGTCCTCTTATGTCATATCATCTACTAAAGACCATATTTATTAAATGCTCAGGGCAGATGGCATTATTTAGGCAATTGGATGAACAGATGAGGCAGTGGTTTCCTCAGCATCCTTTGTGGGCTCTTTGGGTGGCATTTGCTGTCTGCAGGGTGTGCAGTTGGCTAAAACAACAAAGCCCTAGATAGCAAAGCTTTGTCATCAATGACCTTGGAATCACATGCAATGACCTTATGACTAAGGAGCAGTCGAGGGAAGAATGGGTGAATGAATCCTCATTGTGATCTTAGGAGTTTAGGAGTTTTAACCAGACGACAAACAGAGACACAGAGGGTCTGGGCAACTTGCTGTTGAGTAAAGAGCTGGGGTGTCAGCAAGCTGGGGTGTCAGAAAGCTAGTTAGGCTCCAGACTCTGCGCTCCTTCTCACCTTCTGCTAGTTCTTGATTAACTTAGCCATCTATTCTCTAACATATACCAATCACTGTCTCCATGGTCCAGGCCCTGGCTGGATATTGGGCTATTCTTCAACCCACTGGATCTCAGCATGATCCATTGCTCAGTGTTCTGCTATGACAGATGCCATTTATACCAGTATTGAATATAACTTAGACACATTTCTATAAGAAAAGTGATGTCACTCATTTTTTCATATTGCTTTGGCCACTAGGAAGCTCATATCCAAATCACGGCAAAGCAGTTGTAGTCTGGAGTTAGCGTTGTAGTTTCCTCAACTTTCCAGTGGCTCAGATTTTCTATATCAGGTAGATAAATCCCCTTCATTGTAAAGCACCATAAGTCCTTCTAGGAAGAAGGTTGCATGAAAATAAGGACTTTACTGCTTTAGCCTTAAATCCCTGTGAGGGAAGGCACACCTTATGGCCCTGTTACTCTGATCTCCAAGGCTCCCCAGTTGTAAAATTCCGTGAGCCACATCTGAGCCTGTGGGAATTGCTCAGGGTCCCTGAAAGGTCACATCCACAGGGGAAAAACAGAATTTGCTCAAGTCATGGTCCTGGCTTTGGTGCACGCTTGTGGAGTGGAGGCCAGTCACACTCTCACCTGAGCAGTTAATAAAATCTATTGCTCCTTGATGGATTTTTCCTGCAAGCTAGAATTGATCTGTCCTCTTTGTGATTTGTGTGATGGCAGAAAAACACCAAACACCACTGTGGCAGAGCCACTTTGGGGGAGGAAAGAAAAAAAAGGGAGAGGGAGACACCAAAGGCAAAGAAATCTACCAGTAAGGCTTTAAGGACATACAGGGCTAAAGCTGCTGGGGTCATTTTATGTGATTTATTGGGAATAAAGTGGATCTTATTAACATTTTAATAAAGAGAATCTTTTTGCACTGTGTAAGAAGTGGCTGCCAGTCCCCGGTGCAATTCCAGTTCTCAGGGAAAGTGGAATCAGCTGGCATTACCCAGGCTGATTTGTGAGGCTGGGCCCCAGGAGTCCAAAAAAAAAAAAAAAAAAAGCCAGCGTGCTGCCTCCTTGCTCTGAGGGGGCTCCCCCCGCCCCGTGAGGTGCTCGCCCCTATCTGCCATGCAAAACGAGGGAGCGTTATGAAGGAATCCGTCTTGTAAAGCCATTGGTCCTGGTCATCAGCCGCTACCCAATGCTTTCGCGATGCTGCCGCTGATCTATTTGGGAAGTTGGCTGGCTGGCGAGGCAGAGCCTCTCCTCAAAGGCTGGCTCCCACGGAAAATATGCTCAGTGCAGCCGCGTGTGTGAATGCAAACGCCGCCAGGCGCTTCTTCTAGTCGGGCAAGATGCAGCCGAGAACTCCGCTCGCCCTGTGCGTTCTGCTGTCCCAGGTAGGGAACGCGAGCCGCTGGCAGCGCGCTCCGCACCTGCTTTCTGCATTCGGATCGCCCTGCTTGGCGATGGCCAGGAGCGATCGGAGGGTCGCGGGGTTCCTGGCGCGGCCGTGCAGACAGACCCGGCTAGCTCAGATGCGAGGTCACCCCCAGCTCCGATCCTAGAGGGGCCTGGCTCCCCATGCCGGCTAGTCTCGGTGTGTGTGTGTGTGTGTGTGTGTGTGTGTGTGTGTGTGTGTGTACACGCTCGTTCGGGGAGGACAGAGCCTTTTTGCAAGCAGGGGCGACATCCTGCCTGACATCAAGTGTGGTAACTTTGGTTTGCCTCCTCCAGAATCTTGTGTATCGGATACACACTCCTTTCGAGGCGACTCCTGGGCGTTGTGCTTGCCCCCTTAGCCCATCGTCTTAGCCGGGGAAGAGCCATTTCGTTCGGGATCGCGAGCTGCCGGGCTGCGGGGCTGCCGGGCTGGGAGAGGCCAGAGCTGGCATCACTGACTTCCCGGGGCGCTCGTCCTCTCTTCGCCCAGCCCGGCTGGCTAGCTGCAAGGCGCCTCCCGCCAGCGGATCTCCGCAGCCCGGCTGCTGCTGTCGTTCAAAGCACAGGCGCCCGCCGCTCCCGCATTGGGGTCTTTTGGCTCTCCAGCCCCAGGCTCGGAAGGGCCCTGGCGCGGTCCCCTCTCCAGAGTGCAGGCCCAGTACCCCAGCTTCTTGGGCCCCCATTGTCCAGCCAGCTGGAGCTTCTGCCCAAGCCAGGCTGCAGCCTCTGTTGTCTTCCCGGGGCGGGTGGCGCTGAGTGTAAGGAAAAAGTTCAAGCCTCCCCACCAGGCTGCAGCTGCCGGGTAACCCTCCAGATCGCTGCGGTGCCAGGGCAGGGCTGGCAGAGCGGGAGAGGCGTGCCGGGGTCTCTCTTCAGCCCGGCTGAAGCTCTGAAGCTCGGAGATCCCTGGAAGTTTGGGTGTAAGATAGCAATGCTTGGGGGACATACCAGAGGCATTGGAGGCTAAGGGGGCACGCCCAGCACTCCCCCGGGGACTGAAGCTCCAGAGGACATACTGACTCAGTCCCTCCTTGTCCTTTTAGGCACCCTCTGGGACCCAGAGCTGGCAGCCTACAAGTGGGTAGGAGAAGTGTAGGGCCATGCAGAAGGGAGTGGAGGAGAGAGGGAATGCCTGAGGCATGGGTGTTGAGTTTCTGGCCAGGATTCTTGGGTGCCAGAGGAAAAGGCACATGGTTGAGCACGAAGTGGGAAAGAGGAAAGGAAGTCAGGGTTGTATAGGTAGCCTTCTAAGGGGAGATGGCTGCTGGAGAGGGGCTAGCATCCCAGAAATGCAATGACCATAGAAACGACTCAAGGGTGGTGTGTGTGTGTGTGTGTGTGTGTGTGTGTGTGTGTGTGTGTGTGTGTGTATGTGTGTCCCTGCCAGGACCCTGAGTAAGGGTAAGATGCTAACTGGTGGCCAGGCTCTCCCGTCCTGACTTCTGGCATCTTCAGTGGACACACAGCCCAGGGGTCCACACAGTTGCTCCTTTCCTACCAGGAATTTGCTTGCTGGTTCTCTAGGGGTCCTGCTCTGAATACTATGCTTGCTTTTGAATCAGCTTTCCACATCTCTAGGGCTCTAACCATTCTTAAGGTAGTAGGTTATATGTCTCCCAATTAGCAAGGTGGGGAAGAGCATACCTGGATGGAAAGATCCAGGCAGATCCTTCCTGCCCTCTGCTGCTAGTATAGCCACTGTGGGCGAGTGCTTCACTCTGTTTGAGTTCCCAGGTTCTCCACAGTCGAAGAATCCATCACTATCAGTCCTTAGAACTGCTAGGCTGCTGGGTGGACAAGGCTGCATGCAACAGGCAGCCCTAGGCAACGTGTTAGCATCTGGGGCATGGACTGTTGCCTTACCCAGGACTTTCATAGTTTTCCTGTCTTCGTATGTATTTCTCCTTCAGTGTGATTCCAGGGCTCATCCAAACTGATGTTTCCTATGAGCAAAGCAGACTGTGGGAGAGCTTGGGAAAGCCTCCAGGGCTGGGGCTAGGGGCTTCCAACGGGGTGCCTCTGCAAAGCAACTGGTGTGTCTCCTCTTGCAGGGCAGGCTGGCACAGTGGGCTTTGAAAGCACACTCGGTTGCTTCTGAACTGGAAATAAGTGGCCAGCCCTGAGGGGCTTATTTCTTCTCTCTTTGATTGGCGTGCATAATCAGAGCACGGATCTGCTTTAGGACGGTAACTGATGTTCTCCTGGAAGTGGTACCTGGAGGGGAAATAGTCTGTACCCATGCAAGGTGCAATTGAGTTCACCAGCATTCACCAGCAAGGGGTTTAAGTGCAGGGGTTCTTTGTGTCATCCAGAAAAGTGGGTGTGTGCATGGGGGGGTGTCTTGGAGGCTTTGAGTCAACAAGCCTAACCCAAACTTTCCTGAGGCAGAAAGAAAACAGAAGAAAGGGGAAAACAATGTGATAGAGCAAATTAGTCACTGCCCTGCGGAGCTAGGGCAAGCCTGTGTGTGTTTTTCCACACACTCATACATACAGCAGGCACTGGGCCCAGCTTGGAAGCTATCAGCCTCTGGCTGCTCATTGGCAGACTTGCCACTTTCCAAATTTGGAAGGGTTGGGGGTGGGAGGCTTCTAAACAATAATGGCTGGAAGACCTCTCTTTTCTCCTGGGGTGTTCTGGGAAAAACTATTCTGGAAGTATCAGCTGGAATTTGGCTACTGTCATGAATGTGCAACAAATGAACACAGAAGAGTGAGTTAGAAATTCCACTGTCGATGGGATTGCCCACTCCCATGAGGCAGCACGTCCACCCAGCCCAGCTTCTCACCATGCATGAGCAATCCCCCAAGAATTAATTTCTAGGGAGTGGCTCAGGTCTGGAGAGCTGTCCCTCCAGAGTGCCCGAAAGAATTCCATGGAATTCTGTGCGGTTGGCTTAAAGTGGAAAGTTCTTTCTGAGAGTGAGCATCTTGCCTTTCAGGACATCAAGGGAGTCTCCACATCTTCTCATGTGGCCGCCACTCTGCCTGCTCTATTTTAAGACCCTGGTCCATGTGCAAAGCCTTTCCGATGAGGGCAGGGACTCAGAGTCTGAGAGGGCACCCCCAGCCTGGTGACTTCCACTTGTGGCAGACTGCACTATTTCAGAAGTTCCAGGGAAACACGGGGGAAGAGAAAGGGTTCACAGTGGTGAAAGTTCCCATGTCTAAACATTATTATAAATATTTTTAGCAAATCCCCAAATAGTTTTGATACACTACTAGGCTGAGTATGTGACCTGGATTTGTGTAATTCCACCGAGTTACTGGAAGCCTCCAAGGTCCTCTCAGCAGACCTTCCCTTTTCTGTCTCCTCCCTTCTTCCCTTTTCGTGTCTTGAAATCTCCTAAATAAAATCTATTTCCTTCTAGAAGAATCCTCCATGTGTTAGCGTGAAATCACCCACCAAAAAATCATGCCAACCATGCTGCTATCTTCCAGTACTAGGATTTGGCTGTGACAAGTGACCGGCCACCTGAAGTTAACTCTCTAGATGAAGGGAGAGCTCATGTCTTGAGAATCTCACCTTTCCTTTCTGTCGAAAAACACAGCTACTCAAGAGCCCAGATAACTTCTATTTCGTGGAAGGCAAGGAAAAGACTAAGCTATGCTTTCAGTTCCTACCTGATGACAGGCATATTATCTTAACAGCCCAAAATCGTTCTGTGGTTGCGTGTGTGTGCACACATGCCCATCTTTGTATGTTTTGATCTTGTTTTGTACCTGATGAAAATTTTCTCCAGAAGGGGGCTCCATCCACAGCCTTACAAAATTCTCAGCCTGCAGCTCTTATACTGGAGAATTCTGCTGAAGCGAAACAGGTCCATCAAAACGAAACATTTTTTTATTCTAGATTTTCGACTACACACTGTCCTGGATGGGAGGGTCTATTGTTTCCCATTGTCTTTCCATCCTTCTCTTCCCCTTTCTCCTTATTGCTGTGTTCCTGATTCTGTCTTTACTCTTCCACCCTGGGTCCCTGGAGGGTGAGCACAGGAACAATTTTCAAAGGACTTTGTGGACAATGCAGTATGGACTAGGAGGAAGTTTGGACATTTCCTGGTGTTTTGATTTCAGTTGGACCTGGCTTTATTTTTTAAGCAGCAGAGGCAGGAACCATTCTGCCTGGGAAGGAAGATAATTTTTCACCAAGACACACCTACCAGAAGAGTGAACCCCTCAGTCACAGCTTGTGCTCCAGCACCTCCTGAAAAGGAGAGGGAAATATTCGTCTGTCATCCAATCACAATGATCAGTCCAGTAGAATCGAATCAAGTAGCCAGAGGCTTGGGTCCTCCTCCATTTAGCTGTCAGCGAGGTGTCCAGACGCCCTGGAAATCTGGCCTCTTGAGGGATGCTGCCAACACAATTCCCCGTGGCCTGTCTCCTCTGACACCAGAGATACAGGACGGTGGCTGTATTCTGGGGCTAAGGATGAGAGTCATCTTTCTCTCCTGGGTTAAGGCTAATGTGGAGAAATACCATCTCAGTCTTGTTCCCACCTAGCCAGAGCCCGGTGGGAGAGATGGACTGGGGGTTAGCCAACTGAACCTCAGGTCATCTGTCTGCTTGATGGGATCTATCCCAACTCTTCAACCCCAGCTTCTAGGCAGGGATTCAGACTGGCAACTGCCGGTCCACTTAAACCCATGAGGGTAACTGGTGGCCCAAATCTTTTAAAATTCATGACATCAATACATTTAAAAGACAATCCAGATTTCCTGCATTTCTTGAAAGCTCAGAGGCCCTGGCTATTTAAGCTCTTTCCATGCCATGCTGATTGGCATGCACTGAGTTGCTACTGCCCCCTTCAGGCAGAACCTGCTTTGCATTTGGCCATAATCCTCCCCATTTCCTCCTGGAAGCCATGCACTCACTATAGGAACTCTGCCTACTCAACCCTATAGCTGACTGATCCTGCTCTCCTAAACCAAGGCTCAATCAAACCCACGTGGGTAACTTCTTAGCGATATGCTACCTTAAAAGGAAGTTTCATAGGACTGGGGTATTGGCCTTGTGGGTAAGCGTGCTTGTTGTACAAGCATGAGGGCCTGAGTTAAAATTCCCCAAACCAAATAAATGTAATCCCAGCACTGTGAGGGGTGGAGGCAGGGCCATCACTAAGGCTTGGTGACCGCCAGCCTAGCTCCAGATTCAGCAAGGAAGTCTGTCTCAAGGGAAAAAAGTGTAGAGTGGTAGAACAGCACACCCTAGATCTCCTCTAGCATCTGAACGTGGGCACACAAACATGTGCACCCCACACATGAGCACACATACCATACATTCACATAATAATAGTGACACACAGTAATAATGATGATGGAAGGGAGGAGCTGGTGACTTTTGGGTCCCAAAATGTCATGTGATTTGAAATGCAGATGTGTGTTTTGGAACCAAGACAACCCCTCCTCCCCAGGGACCTTATTGCCAGTGCTGTTGAGGACGAACAACACCCAGACCATTGCTCAGCTCACAGTAGCAACATGAGGACAAGCAGCACCCTGCAGCCCTGAGTCCCTGTGAACCCTGCTATGTTAGAGATATGATATGATATGTGAACTCTGGTGTGTTATACCCTCAACATCAAGATGTCCCAGCAGCCAGGGGGCAGGAGCAGAAAGCTGAGAAATCACAGTCTCAACCACAAACACAAAGCCCCGAGCAAACTGGAAGTGCGGCAAGACTATGAACTCGAACCCGCCCCCAGTGACATACTTCCTTCAGCAAGGCTGCATTCACTCCCCAGACAGTGCCACCAACTAGGAGCCAAGTGTTCAAATACCTGAGCCAGTGAAGGATATTTCTCATTCAAACCTCCATGTGGGCTGCCCTGAAGCTGCCGTGATAGTCTGTGTCTGTTTTGAACAACAGATTGGTCCTGCACACAGTGTCAGCCTCGTAGCTGAGGTTCTCTGGCTCCATAAACACTACAGTAACCTGTGTGTCTCGTCCCACCATAGTGGGTAGGCCTCTGAGAACTTTTGCTTGCTATAGCTACAGACCCCCCCCCCCCCAAACAAGGTTAAATATAACTACATTTGGAAGTAAAGTGATCTTTTCTTCCACTGCCAGCCAAAGTCAAGTTCTTGAAAATTAACATTAGCAATAGGCATGTTTTGGCATGTCACATCTAATTTCAAAGACACCAGCCAGTGTCACCGATCTGCTGCAGAGGCACAAAGACCCTGTGTCTCCCAGCTGAATACAAGCCCGACTGGGTGGAGGGCAGAAGTCCTGACACATGCCTAGGCAGGGCCGGAAATGAGCTCAGCCTCCTGCAGAGCCTGGAGACCTGCAAAGGAATGCAGCAGCCTTCATCATTTCTGCCTCCTGGTCCCCCGGGCTGCTGCTGTTGCTTCCCTCCCAGGTGGCAGAGAACCACGTGTGTCCTGTGATACAGGACAGAGATGGTAGCTGTGCACTCGGGAAGCACGTGCTTCTGAGAGAATCTCTCTGTCCCTCTCCAGAGAGTGTCTGGACGTTGCGGTAGAACCCATAGCTGTGATGGGCTGGGTAGGCTCACTCTCAACTGCCAGGAGCTGTGGGCATTTAGGGACATCTGACTCAGAGGTGACAAGTTATAGCCTGTGGGCTGGTTCCTGCCTGAAGCCTGTTTTTATAAATAGTTCATTTGGATTGAAGCCATACCTATTCGTTTATAGAATTGTTATGATGGCTTTGTGCTTTAACAACAGAGTTAAGACTGCCTGGCCCCCAACGCCATCTGTCTCTATCAAAAAAATCGTCTGCCCCTTGGTTTAACTCAAAATTACAGGCAAAGTGGGTATATAGAGACTTTTCAAAGGGTTTCAGTCATCAGGGATTCTCCATCCCAGGTCCCAGGCCCGAAGTAAATTGACCTTAGGAGAATTCACTTTGGACTAGTGTGCCCACAAATACCTAAGATTTCTGTATAGGCCCACTGTGCTCCATGTAACACTGGTGTATTTAGGGTCCTGTTGCTAATATGGCAGATTCAGTTTCTGTTCTCTTGGGGCTCTGCTTGGCAGGGGGGATCAATATCAATTAATGAATAATTGAAAAGCGAGACAACCACGGTGAAGGAAGGCAACACGGTTGTGTGAGGCTGTGCCACCACACAGCTTGTGCTTGTCTGGGTTTTTTTATCTTTCTCCTCTACTGAAATATCCATCCCATGATGGCACATGCTGTTGTGATCTGATTCATCCAAGTCTGTGTCCCTGTGGCTCACAACAGTGTCTGCCATAGGGTAGGCACTCGGCAAATGTGGATGGATGAACAGATGGACAATGGAAATAAGAAAGGCAAGGCATGAGACCTAGATAAAGGGTCTGGGAGGCTTCTCTGGCAGCCTTATGCTGGATCTCAAAGCTTCAGGAAGAAGTCGGTTGATGAAAACCCTGGAGAGGAGAGGCATGGGAGAGGCATTCTAGGAAGAAGCCACAGACTGGCTGAAGCCTCTGTGCAGAAGGGGACAGTCCAGCATGGACAATGGTCTGGGGTGTGGCCAGGAGGTGGCAAGCCCTTGGGCCTGTGTTGGTCACTTCAAGAGTTTTAATGTTTGTTTCCAAGTGATAGGTAGCCATGAAGTTCACAAGGGGAGGGTGTAGAGGAACATGGTTCAATTTCCACTTTGAGAAGGTCACCCAACTTCAGTGCAGAAAATGTCTGGAGTGGGATATGGCTTCAAGAAGATACCATGGGCCTGAGCTCATGGAGTGGAGACATCCAGAAGAGAGGTGACAGGACACGTTGGAAAAGCAGATGAAAGCATTTGTGGGGAAACCTTCAAGATATAGGGGTAGCTGGGTTAGAGATGCCAGACAAGGGCTGAGGGGAAGGGATCCTGCTTCAGTGCTGACATTTCTAACGGGAACTTGTCACTCAAAGAGGAACATAGGTGCTTGACATTAGCTGAGCACCTACATGTATGTCAGGGCAGAGGTGCTAGCCAGACTGTGCATGCTTAGAGGGGACATCTGGACCCAATTATATGGGTGATCCCAAACCCTGTCTATGCCTGCATTGGGGATGGGCACCATGGGGGCCTGGATATGTCCTTGATTAGAGCGACCCGGGTGAAGCCTCTACAATTAACCAATCTCTGAGACTTTTCATGCAAAAGATATTTGAGAGGAGCCTTGCCAAGCCTTTTAATGGTTTTGTGAACATTCAATCAGCAGCACTAGAAATATTTCTAACATGAAGCAAATAATGATCTACCACTTTCAGAGTCATTCGGCGAATGCTAACAAGCCTTTCCTCCAGAGTGCGGTGTGTCGTCAGTGACTTCCACGCTCTGCGCACGGGATAAGAATATCCAACTGGGTGCCAGGCAATGGAGCTGTGCTAAGTGCCTAACAACTGGCTCTCTCTGTCTCTCTCTCTCTCCCTCTCTCTCTCTCTCTCTCTCTCTCTCTCTCTCTCTCTCTCTCTCTCTCTCTCTCTCACACACACACACACACACACACACACACACACATCTAAACCGTGTAGTTTGCACTATTTGACCATTTCTGTGGTGTAAATACTCCCACTGTGGGTGGTTTCCATCTGCCAACCTGTAAGTTCCCTAAAACATTCACAGTGGGTATCTTGAAAGTTGTTATTAACTGGCTCCCACACACCATGAACTTGGAAGCCATTTCAAGCCCTCATTTCATTCACAATGTGACCTTCAGCAGAGGAGACTCAGTGGTCTCATCTGTCAAATGGACCAGCTTCTCATGAGAATCAAACTGAGAAAAGGGAAAGATGGGTGTGGTGGTGTGAGAGACCCTGTTTTAGAAACAAACAACGATCTTAGGTGAGCCAGGCAGGGTGGCACATGTCTCTAATCCTAGCACTCAGGAGGCAGAGGCAAGTAGCTCTCTGTAAGTTCAAGGCCAACATGGCCTACATAGTAAGGGTCAGGTCAGCCTGATGAGACCCTGTCTCAAAACAAATCAGAACTCCAAAGAACCCCAAGGTGGATGTTACCTAAGGAAAGGCATTCCAGTTTGTCCTCTGGCTTCTACAAGTATATACACATGTACATGAACTTACACGAACAGGCACTTACATGTTCACCTTCACACACAAATAGGTACACACAGGGATCTGGAGATGCATGGAGGCCTGATGAATTGTGAAGATTTTACAGGTGCTTAAGATCATGTTCATTGGCAAAGAAACAGCCCCCACCATACATATACATCTTCTCCTTCATGCGGGATTCCACTGCTGTGCCACAGGCCCCTGTGAAAGCCCTAGGTAAGTTCTCAGAGCAGCTTTAAGACAGGTTTTAATTTAGCTCTCATTGGTGATTAGGGCTCTGTAACCCTGAAGGCTTTCTTGGTATTCAAATGTACACTGGTGTCAGCACTGCATCTTCGTTTGATGGAGATACAAGCTTGGGTGCAAAGGACTCATCTGGAAGTTGACCCAAGGGCTCAGAAGTGAATGAGTGAAGACAGAGAGACATGGGAGAAGGGATGCACTGAACCAATGATGCCTGTGTCACTGATCGAATACCGTCATGGGAAATGGGCTCATGGTTGCTAGAGACCCCCACAGGGAAACTCAGTAAAATTTCTGAACCATCCGCCTGAAAGACAGGCAGCTAGAGATCACCTGTGCCCACCTTCTACTAGTGCCCTGCTACCACTCACCCCTCTGCATTTTCTCTGTTGAGCCTTTGCTGGTATGGTAAAGCATCCATGGTTTTATGGGTTTCTGGGCAGAGGAATGGAAAGGCATGCAGGTATTTGCCCTGGCATGAGTATGTGGCATCCCATTCACTATTGTCAGGAGTTCCTGGAACCTCCCTCCACACATAGAGCCAATGATGGAAGAATGGACTGTGGTAATGGACAGTCCTTTTAAATTTTTATTTATTTGTTTATTTACTTATTTATTTATTTATTTTTCTTGTTGTGAGTGTGTGTGTGCGTGTTTACATGGGAGTGGGAACATGTGCACAAATGTCTGTACATGCATTGTTTGTATGAGTAAACATGTGTATGGGAACATGTATATGCATGTAGATGCCCAAAACTGACACTGGTGTCTTCTTTGATAACTCTCCACTTTATTTATTGAGGTAGGATCCCCTCCTGATGTCAGAATTCACCAAGTCTGGCTCATCTAGCTTGCAAGCTTATCCTGGGGATCCCATCCCTGCCTTCTGAGTACAGGGATTACAGGAGGTCCCCATGCCTGCTTGGTTTTATGTGAGTTCCAGGGATCTGAATTCTGGCCCTCATGTTGAGCTTTATCAGCTGAACCATCTCCTCATATACTGGGCATTCTTTTGAGCCTTCTGATTTGGGGTGAGCACACAGCTCCAGATGGTCACGCTCTGCTAATACCCCGGGTTGCTACCTTAACCTTGCCTTTGAGATAGAACATAGCCCCACTACTTTTAGGTAATTAACAAGGAAGCAACCTGAGGTGAGAGGAGTGGACTGTGGCTGTCTGGAGGACAGCACATGGGAGAAAAGTAAAGCATCTGAAAGAAATGGCCCTCACCCATTCAGTAAGTCATGGCTAGCAGGCATCTGCTAAGTGTGCAACACCCTTCAAGAGACCAGGAATGCCCAAGTGAGTAAGGTAGACTACTCCCGGCGAGCACTCCCAGTGACACAGATGAGCAGGGGGACATATGTTGTCTATCAGGTGTCAACGAGTGCTATGGAATATGACAAAGCAGACAAGGGATTGGCAGGGAGAGAGGAGACAGCTACTGCCTTTCTGTTGGGGGCCGGGTAACAGATTACTCTATCCCTGTTTCCTTAACCCCGTTGTTCTGCCACTCCCTGGCCCCTGTGATCCTGTGGTTTGCTTTCAAAGTGATGCTGTGAGTTTGTGGAGAACAGAAATGGTGCTTGGTGGGTGGGTGTTGAACAACTGGAGTCAGTGGCAGCCTCACATCCAGCTCTGGACTGTGTGTTGCTTGGTGGGATTCATCTAGAGAGATTCCACTTTGTTATTGTCGATTTAATTCATCTGGAATAATTCTAAATTGGTATTGCTGACATACAATGGAGCTGAATTTTACTCAGAGGTTGGGTTGTAAAGTCAGGGTTTAAAGCAAACACAGAGTTGTCATTAACCTTGAAATCTTTGAAGTTGTCCATTAAAGTGCAGCATGCGTGGTTTTGTGTATGCAAGCCTGTGCCGTAATCAATATAGAAAAATGTATAATGCATGCGGCCGTGTACAGTGCATAACAAAGAATACAGGCAAGATATAATTTCACAACACTTAATTGTAGTGGTTACATTGTTCTTTTCCCTTCTGTCTTTTTTTTTCCCCTGGTAGAACTAGATTTGTGATAGTTAAATGTGTGTATGATGAGACTCCTTGCACCCCTTTAAGCTGGGCTCCTAATCATCCATTCCTCACCTGGCTAGGAAGTGGGAAGGGCCAAAGGTATTTCCTCTTTTGTGTGCTACCTCATTTTTATCTCTTATTCCAGCCCAGTGCTTCAGGGCAGGAGAGCGGCAAATGCAGACATAACACTAGCAAAAGTTGTGGCTGTCTGTGTGGTGTTAACTCTGAGTGAGGCCCCCTTGGGTGTGCAGTACTGACTGTGAGTGAGGTGACCTCCATGTGAGGTGTTGGCTATGAGTGACGCCCTCTCTGGAGCTTTGAATGTAGCAGCTCACCTAGTCATGTAATGAAGAATCCGCTCTGATCCCATTGCCCACATGGGAAAGGTCCCGGAGGCCCAATAAAGGTCACACAGCTTTAGGGTGGAGATTCAAACTCAGTTTCAAACACAAAAGGTCACATGCTGTATGAGTCTATACAATGGAAGGAACTGTTCTGGGTAGACAAACCCATGGAAACAGAAAACATATTAGTGGTTGCCTAGGGCTTGGGAGGGGTAGGAAGGAGGTACTCTAAATGGAAAAGGGGTTTCTTTGGGATGCTAGGAATGTTTTAAAATGGGATAGTAGTGCCGATCAGCACCTGCTGTTGCTATGAACGTATTATCTAAACCCTCAGCAATGTGTATTTTGACAAGGTGCAATTCATGTTATTTTAATTGTGTCTCAATAAAACCAAAGTGTGATTAGACAGAAAACCAGGTAACTCTGGGTCAGGGCAGCCCAGGCTCAGGGCTCCGGGTACTTGGTGCCTGCACACAGGACCTTTCCTGCAGGCACTCACCATGAATGGTGTAGTGATTTGAAAGAAAATGGCCCCCGAAGGGAGTGGCACTATTAGGAGGTATGGTCTTGTTGAAGTAGGTGTGGCCTTGTTGGAGGAAGTGTGTCAAGGTGGGGGAAGGCTTTGAGGTCTCTTTTGCTCAAGCTTCACTCAGTGTGACACTGAGTCCACTTCCTGTTGCCTTCTGATGAAGATGTAGCCAGTACCATGTCTGCCTGCATGCCACCATGTTCCCTGCCATGATGATAATGGACCAAACCTCTGAAACTGTAAGTTACCACCTCAACGAACTGTTTTCCTTTATAAGAGTTGCCATGGTCATGGTATCTCTTCAGAGCAACAGAAACCTTAACTAAGACAAATGGTCCCATTGCACCTGACTTCCATGAACTTGGCCGCAGCACAGGTATTAGTTACCCTTTCTCATTGCTGCAATCAAGGACCTGGTAAGAAGCAACGTCAGGAGGGAAGGGATTATTTCCACTCAGTTTACAGGTACAGTCTGTTATGGAGAGGAAGGCATGGTGGCAGGAGCATGAGGCAGCTGGTCTCATTGCATCCACAGTCAGGAAGCAGAGAGAGATGAACACAAGGATTCCACATGCTTTCTCCCTTTGGCTTGGTACTGGACCCCAGTGCAGCCATAAAGCAGTGCTACTCACCTTCAGGGTGGGCCTGGCCTCTCCATTTGAACCTTTCTGTAAACACCATCCCAGACAGACCCAGCAGTGCTTCCATGGCGATTCTAAATCGAGTTGACCTTGGAAATTCACCACCACATTCTTCTACGTCCTCTGCTTTACAGAGACAAGGGTATGAGAGACTTGGTGTGTGCAAGGTCCAGTATCAGGATCAAGAATTAGGTAGCTCGGGCTTACATCTCACTCTTGCTGGCAGCACAGATTTTTCTCAGGCTGGATTCATCCAATTAAAGTCACCTGTGAGGACCAGCGCTGCAGGTAACCAGAGCCCATTAGGAACAAAGTCAGGGCTCTTCACTTCTCTTCTGCTGATTTGTAAAGTGCATTAAGGACCTCCTTCATCTACCTGATTGTTATCCCAGCCCAGGCGCTCTGCTGTAAGGGGCTGGCAGGAAACCTTGAGGCTATAGAAGGAAAAAGTTCCTTACCCCAGGCACGCTGGAAAGAGTGGGGTGGGGTGAAGGACTCTAGCAGGCTCAAGCAGGGTAAACATGGTGTCTGCAGTTTTGCCCTTTACCCTTCTCCCCCTTTTGCTAAAGACCTTTAGATTACATTCCTAAAGCTAGCCCCCAAGGTCTGTTCCCCTGTTTGGCCACTGACTCATTCCTGAGACAGAACACCAAGGTCCAACAATCAAAGTTCATTGTTTGACTAACACATCCAATCAGGATTTACCTACTCGCCCTAGCACAGGCTCTGCCCTTTTCCCCAAAAACCCCCTCCTGCAGAAACAGCCTCTCTTGCTTTTCTTGTTTGCTTGTACTTGCTGCTGCTGCCTTTGCGGCACACCCCTTCTGCACCCCTGCCGCCCCCCAGGGGTAATAAATCTCCTTTGTGCTGAGAATTTGGTGTCTGGGTGTGTCCTGTACCAATTCCAGGTGCCAACCTCCCTTACACAGGAGGCAGGAGGAAGAGAGAGGAATGAACTTGGTTGACTTGCTAACTGGAATTATGCTCAAGTTGATGTCATCAAATCAGCATGAACCTTGGATGGTTCAGGCAAAGACTCCTACAAATAGAGTGGTGTTGGGAAGGGACCTAAGATTTCAGGCCTCCTGGGGGTCTTGGGCTGACATCCAGGACTCACCACTTTCCCACCTAAGGACACCACCTCCAACCCCGTAAGGTCCTGTAGTTTCCAGCCCCCCACACTGTGGAGATGACTCTCTTTGCCCTCACAGGTGTATTAGTTATTTGCATTTTTTTCTATGTTTAAGTACAGAATGACTAAGTCATTAGCTATGCACAGTGGGACCAGAAAGGGCAGCTAAGGGCTAGTCTCCCAGCCAGGCTCGGGTCAGAATTTGTGTTTATGGCTTTGTCAAAGGCAAAGCTTGGGGGCCGTCTGTGCCTTCCTGGGTCTGTGGCTTTGAGGAACAGGTGTAGTTGGGTTGGGAGGTACCTACTGGAGATGTAAAATCTCAGAGCTCTGGAGGGCTTGTGATCTAGTCTCCCAGTGTTAGGTGACAGTCTGTTAGCTTTGCCTAGTCCCGTGTGTATGTGTGTGTGTGTGTGTGTGTGTGTGTGTGTGTGTCTTCCCCACTGAGCCATCTCTCCAGCCTCTTCCCCTAGTGGTTTTTTGTTTTTGTTTTCTTTTTAGATTTATTTTATTTTTATTTCATATCTACAGGTGTTTTGCCTGAATGTATATCTGTGCACCACATGCATGCCTGGTGCCAATGGAGGCCAGAAGAGGGCATCAGATCTTTTGGAACTAGAGTTACCGGTGGTTGTTACCTGCTATGTGGATGCTGAGAATCAAACCTGGGTCCTCTGGAAGGGCAACCATCTTAATTGCTGAGCCAACTCTCCAGCTCTTTCTTCCTCCAGTTCTTAGATTTCCCTGTGAATAAGTAAAGCCATGTGAAGGTTTGATTCTGCTCTCATTGACCAGTTCTCTTGGTGCGACACCTTGTAGTGTGCCTTGAAGAGACATTGGGTCCACAAGAGGGTTAATAAGGATTGTAGAAAATATGGTTGTATTGTTTGTTATTTTGAGAAACTCAGGAGTTGCTCAGGAAGTAAACCAGGTAGAGGTGGATGCTTCTACAAATGGACATTTCTGAGACTTGTGTGTACATTGGAGCTTTTAAAGATGGACTCCCAAGGGTTGCACCCTCTTCCCAAACCCCTGGGTGTAAGGAAATCTCTCAGGATAGTTCATTATAGCACACACAGTGGCAAGCAAGCTGCCAACATCTCAGATATGGGCCCCTAGAAGGTCTGATCTGTGTCCGCACCTCCGAAATACAGTCTCCAGTCTCAATTGGGCCACTGGGAGTGGGCCCAGCACTCTGTGTTTGTGGTCATTTGAAAACTGGAAGAAGCTTCTAGAATCTCTTTGGGTATTGTGAACCCATCAGGAAGAACCATTTGGGTGTCATTGTGAATGTCTGGAGATGCTCTTGACATCCGTCATGATTGCTTGCCTGTGAAGTGAGGTCACCAGGAGCAACTAACTGCTCCTGGCAGCACTTTGCAATCAGTGTCTGAGGGAGGAGTAGGGTGTTGCCGACAGGTAGCCAGCAGAAGTCGGAGATGCTGCTCAGCACCCTATAGTAATCAGGAACACACGTACAACCATCGATCAATCATTGTAACCCAAATCACAGTCAGCCTTAGGCGGGGATGCACTGACCTAAAAGCACAACTTCCTCCCTGTCGAGCAAAAGCAGGGACCCTTCATCTCGTCCCAACTCTGTCATCACTAGGGGCCAGCATCTAAAGTTGGGTCCGTGGAAAGACAGTTGGCAGCAAACTACCGTTTGTGTTTAAGTTTTCAAAGGGCAGTGTGTTCTCTGTAACTCATTCATTTGTGAGGAAACTAGCAAGATGCTATGATGACTACTCCAAAGAGTGTTTGGGAAGCACAGGCCTGATGGAAGAGTGTGAGGGTAAGGGTTCAGAGTTAGGTTGAGAGTGGTTAGTGTGCAATACGTTGCTACCTTCAGGGTCTCTGTACTATGGGCTAAAAAATATTTGCATCTCTAGTAGACAAAGTTGACCAGTTGACCTCACGAAACCTGACATTTGATCAGAGCAAATGAGAGAAGAGCTGAGAACCGAGGCCTCCGCAGAGACTTTGTGCTCGAGTCATGTTCAAATGGGTCTTATTTTCAAGTTTGGGATAATCGTTCTGACATTTCCAACACATGAAGATAAAGACATGGAAGGCAGCTGAGGTCTAGGCAATAGGAAGAGAAGGAGGAAGTTACAGGAGGTCAAATAAGAGCATGGGGAAATGACATTTCTTACCCGTCTTGGATGAAGGCTGGACCATTCTGGGTGCTTCTGTTTGGAGCTATGAGGTGTTTCTTGTCACTATTCCATCGACAGAGGCAGCCAAGGGGAATGAGGTGTGTCAGTAACAGGTGTGGTTGGAGGGAGGTTAAAAACAGTAAGGGGTCAAGTCCACAGTGGGAGGAATAGAAACTAGCCAGAGAAGGAAGGGATAGAGTTTCGAGCTTGAGGGAAACACAAGTCCAGGTTGAAATACTCATAGCATGTTCAGGAGGCAATGGAGACAGCTCTGAGAGCTGGTCAATGCAAATGCAGGGTGCAGAAACTGGATCGGTACAATGGAGTGATAGCTATTAATAGTGTGGCTATTATTTTAGCCACAAGCCCTTCTGATTCCTGCAGAAAGTGCCTGGCAGGACACCATAGCCAATAAGAGTTCTGGACCTTGGGGACAAGGCAGAATTACGGTCTGAACACCAGCCCTGCATCTGTGGGCCTGGAATGCCATGGGCAAGTGGCTCAAACTGTCTGTACCTCTCTTAAGAAGCCTATAAAATGAGGGCAATGGCCCCCATGTGACGTCACTGCTAGGGGTAGTCTACTGTACCTTGTAGACATCTGGTCTGAGAAACAGTAAGACCCAGAAAAATCCAAGTTGGCTGCTTCTAGTGTGGATGAGTTGAACAGATAGGACAGGTTTGCAACTTGTGCGACATACCAGTTTTAGTTTGAGCTTTCCCCAAAGCAAGTTGTGAGGGGAGGATCTGAGTGCAGTAGAGGCCACAGGGAGGCACCCGAAGAGCAAAGGAAAAGAGCAACCCGAGGGTGCTGTTGGTCATGACTGTGGGTGTCTGGGGCTTAGTTCTGCAGGAGACCTTTGGGAGCTGGGGTGGTGCACCCTCACCAATTATCTCAAGATCTGAATTGACGTTATCTGAAGGCCACCCCAGATCATCAGTTTTGAGGCTCAGAGAAAGCACTAAGAAAAGAGACTGTTAGTTATTTCCTCCAACCTGAAAAACATCTCTTTTGGAAAGGGGGGTGGTGCATATAAAACTCAGGAAGTTAGGACAACTTACAAGGCCCAGGAACCTAAAGAATTTACCAGACCCACCAAGGTCCTGTCCAAAGTTATATGATCAGCAAGCAGTCACTAGGGAGAAGAGCCTTCTAGAAGAGCCTCAAGGTAAGCAGGGAGCTCCAGGGGGGCAGCTTTCATGACTCATCACCCATGCTGGAGTGGGCTTTGCGGTGACGGTGACGCAGCTGCCTTTGAATCACCCACACTCTTAAAAGTAACCTCTCACCCAGGCTCTTGTTAGTAACCCCAGTGAGCCAAAGAGTTGAGTGGGAGAATTTCTTTGGTCTGCCCTCAGTGCCCTGCCAGGGGTAAACTGACATTTGTTCATGGAAAAGCCTCACAACAGAGGTGTAGATTCCTGCAGTGGGAAGCTGAACAAGCCATCTGGGAAAGAGGCCAGAGGAAATGTGGGTGGATGTGGGAGGGATCTAGCTGGGTCTATTGGAGTCAGAATCAAAAGGCATAAAACCAGGAATGCCCTCTGGGCCAGTAATCTTCATTTAAGTATTAAAGAAACAGATAAGTGTGGAAGAAGCTGTGCAAAAATATTTCTATATATTATACGTGATAGCTCAAATTGGAAATAGTAGTAATAGCCAACCTTTATTGAGTGTTTGCCTTGTGCCTGGTGCTCTAAATGTCTTACAAATAGGCTAAATTTCTAGCAAATGGAAATTGGTTAAGCAGCTCAATGGAATATTACACAGCCATTAAAGAAGATGGCTATGAAGATGATAACGAAAGAAATACCACATAACTGAGAAATGAACACTAGGCGTGAGGTGGTATGTACTGTCAGATCCTCTTAGGACAATAAGCCTCTGCATACGGGAGGGTGAGGGGCATGAGGGAATTTCTCAATCTGCTCCCTGAGGTTTGCTGGTGTGATGAGATTCTTCGTGGTTCTCTCCCCGTGTTAGTTTACAAGTCTCCATTGATGTGTTTGTGTTGTGTTTATAATGAAAAGATAGGAAAATGGAAAAAGTGAATATAGAAAAAGATCTCTCAACCATCTCTAAAACGGTGTTTTGTATATTCTGACCCTGTTGTGGCTTGGGAAAGAGAATGATGCTTCTGACAAATGAATCTGGGGGCAGAGTGGGAGATGTGTTGGATCAGGGAAGGAGGCAAGATTGTAACTTGCAAGCTAATAAAGGTCATAGGAAAGGCCAAGTTTGATTTCAGAGCCTCGGTGGTTAATGAGAAGGGAGGAAAGAGAAAGGAAAGAAACAAGCCCAGTGTTTGAAGGTTGATTAAATGGATGAAGATTATCCTTAGAATAAATATATAGTAAGTAGATCTTTAGAGCATATTTCTTTATGTCTGTTCTCGCATGTAATCCTGACAACAATTTTTACATGCTACTCTTTTAATTTTTCCTCTTTTATAAGTGAAATGTTAGAAGATTAGAGAAATAAAGTCTCTTGCCCAAGGTCATAGCGGATCTGAGCTTGGATCCTTTTAAATGAGTTAGAGAATGGAAAGAAGGATGGATGGATGGATGGATGGATGGATGGATGGATGGATGGAGGGACAGGATGGACAGGATGGACAGGATGGATAAGTAAGTTGGCAAGTGAATGGCTCAAATGGCTGGGTGGCTAATGGTTGGATGAGAAGGATGGTGGTTGTTTGGATGAATGAGTGAATCGTAGCTGGAGTGGGTGGATGGTTGGATGTATATGTTAATGGATGGGTGGAAAGATGGATATTATACGTGACAGATGATTGGAGGGAAAGATGTATGTATGTATATATATAATGGATAGATGAATAGGCTAAGTAGGTATATCGATGGTAGAAAGTTGGTTCATCTAGCTACATGGGTAAGAAACAATGCAGATTATTATAAAGTACAGACAGAGAAGGACTGTCAGGAAGGGAGAAACTCTCAGGTGGTGGAGAAGGAAAGAAAGAAAGATGTTGATAAAGAAAGGGAACCTGGGGTTTTGCAGGGAGACTTCACTGGTCCTCTTTGAGAAATCCATTCCAGTCCAATGATGGGTGTTGAGCTTACGTGGCACAGGAGCAGAGAAGCCGGGGCACTTTGAGGGAAATCCGTGCAGTGACTGGTCAGTCCAGAGCATATAGACACTTAGTAACAAGTGAGAGGCTAAGGAACAGCGGCAGTGGTAGGAAGGAAGAGTGATGTACAGAGGACTGGGGAGAGCAGGAAGAAACAAAAAAGAGAAAACAAAACAATTGCAGGTCAGAATGGGGCCACCAAGTAGCCAGAATTTGACTCAACTCCATCGCCCTGTGTGTGTCAGAGAATCCCACAATGCTCTGCTTCAGTCTCTGTGTCTGTAATATGTGAGGGCAGGGGGCTCCTGGAGGATTCCTGGAGCCAGGAGCCTGTGAACAGCTTAGCCAGTGCCTGGTAAGCTCCAGTGGAAACTGAGCAGAGCTCCTAGCCACTCATTCATTTGTCATTTCACTCACTCATGTGTCATTTCCTGGGAACCATCCCCAAACAATGGATCAAGAAGCTGAAGCTTGATCACCCAGTGCACTCTGAGAAAGCCCATCTGGAGCCCCGGTCTGCGCCAGATGCCGTAGGAAGTAACCATCTTTGCTGGGGAGACAAGTCGATTTGGTGTGGTAGCTTTGACTCTTGGAAAGTAGCTTTCTGCCGTTTGTATTAAACAAGGTACGCTAAGTTGCACTTTTCCTTTTCCTGTTTTGAGAAAAGCATTAATAAATGGATGCTGTTCATTAATGCGGAGTTGTGAGGTATTTACCAGGCACTGGAGAGCAGCTGGAAGCACCGCAGTAAGAACTTGGGAGGTTCAGGGGGGGCGGGCGAAGACCTATCAGATCCCGGTGAGTGCTGTGAACTTGGTGCCCTTTCTCCATTCCACAAAGTTTTATGCTCTTATAATTGATGCTCGGAGAGGCCTGAGCACCGCCGTCTCGGCATGAGGAATCCTAAAAGCCTTATTAACCCAACCACTTGGCCTTTCTTAGTGCAGCCCCTGCTGGGGCTATTTTGGCACAGGACTGTCTGGACCCCAAGATGCTCTGTTTTGGAGGATGAAGAGGTTCAACTCATTACCTTTCTCTGCTTCTGAGTCCTTCCGTCTCTCCAGTATGGACTTCCCAGTAAGTTTCTATACCCATCTTCTTTCTCTTCCTCTTTGGCTAGTCAAGGATGCCTCTTCTCTGAGGCACTGAGAAGACACCTACTCAGGGCTGATTTACCTGATATAACAGTTTCTTTGTTGAGTGGCAGAGATTCCTTCTAAGGCTGGGGCCTCTACAAGATGAAGTCAAAGTGGAGACCTGCCCAGAGGGACAAGTTCATGAGCAATTAAAATTGTGAAAAAAGGTAGGAAAGACAGAAGTTGAGGGGTGTTCTGTGGGTTTTCTGTGGTACTGAGTCTTATGAATGGTTATATGTACATCATGGTTTTGGAACTAGGGCAAGATGCATTCATTAGACATCTGCTGGTAGAGCAGGCTTGAAGTGGAGGGGGCTTTACAGTATATGGGAGAGACATGGGCAGCTTGAGCTTGAGCTGTTCCCTCAAGGATAGGACTTTAATTTTTATCGATGGTCAGACTAAAATCAGCATCGTCTTTGGTGCTATAACAGTTATAAATTTAGAAATGTTCTAATAAACACACACATGGTACTCAATAAGTGCTGATATACCAGATCAACATTTATGGAGTAGCATGTATATGTCTGATACCCAACAATGTGTTCACATACAGTATGTGAGTCCAGCCTCTGAATTCAAGCCCTGATTATAACTGTCTTAATTGTGCAGGAGAGGCACCCACAGCCTAGGGGGCATGTTCAGGTTTAGCGTCTTTATTGTCACCCAGACTCCAGGAGGCATTTTGCAGTTAAGAAAACTGAACCCCAGGGACTTCTCTTTTACAGTGTACAGTTAGTAGAACCAAGGTTTGAGTTCAGGTCTCCTGACTCTACAGTATTATAGTTTAATTGGCAGAGTATATTGATGGTGTTTACCTCACCATTAGATTCTTTCTGTCTAGTTTCAGGGAAGAGAGTTCACCGTGCACTTGACGTCTGTTAGGAGAACAAGGCTCAGAGAGGACAATGCACTGGAGCAGGGAGTGCCAGGGAGGCTACTGGGATTAAGTGGCACCAGTCTGCCTTCCAGAGAAACAAGATTAAGTAATATCCAAGTAAGGATAACCTTGGTCTTGGGATTTGCAATAGGCTATTGGTATTGACCACTGGCCAGTCTGCTAGAAGTGGGGTGCTGCCTGGCTGGCTCAGTCCGGGAAGGCACAGAAGGGAAGTTGGGATTTAACTTGAGAATTGAAGAAGGACCAGTTGTGTCTCCTCAAAAGGACAGTGTTAGGGCCTGTTGTCTTCTTGAGTTTTGCTGTTTGGTTTGTAAGCAGCCACTTTCTGGGTTGACCTGTTGCAGCTACCTTCCTCAGCCTGTCATGGTCATCAGGTACACTGGAGGCATGCTGAAGTCAGGGAGACCTTTGCTCTGCAGAGGAGACACCAAGCTGTGGAGTTGGAGCTTCATTTCTCTGCAGACACTGGTGCTTCAGAAAAGCATTATTGGCTTGTCACTATGACTGTCACAGGTGACACCCAGGCCACAGAGAGTCACAGGCCTTCTGGCCACTTTCCGAAGGTGTTTTTCTCACCTAGGCCAGGATGGTGCCTGAGCTTTCTCTCGATGACAGATGAGCAGAGCTTGGTTAAATGAGATCTAATGCTCTTTCTACTCCTTCCTGATTGACGGCCCTGGAAAGCCATTCATCTGGTTTGAAGATGGCCAGGTGGGTGCTGCCATGGCACCTGAGTCATTGAAGATCTCCCCAGTGATGTGATTACAATGTGTGCTTAGCTTGTGCTGGGTGAGCTGGGCCTTGGATTCCATTCTTTGTTGAACAGTCATAGATTTTGGGAAACAAATCAATCCAGGAAGCTTCTCAGGTTGGCTGTCAAACCCATGTCACTGGCCTGCTCTAATCTAGCATTGACTGCCCCCCCCATTAAAACAAACCCTTTCTCCCCTCCCCCACACCTGGCCTTCTGTGAGTTTCAGTTGGAATCCAAGATCCATTCCATGACTGTGGATTCCAAAGGAGAGAAACCCACATAATAATGCAGGGCAAAAGATGTTAAACAAACAAACAAACACAACAACATTGTGCACACTGAGCATTGTGTGTTATTTACACAAATGTATCAGTTCATGCAAGGCTACCATAGAGGCTGGGGATCAAGAAGTGACCAAAATGCAAGATTCCCCAAGAGACTCCCCAAAACATTACAGACTGTTGTTGTTGTTCTTAGTTGCCCTCGCCAGGAGTGGAAGCTAAGTCCCCATTGTTAAAGACACTACGTACTTCAGACACAGGGCCTAGAAGCCCCGTGATCTTGAACTGACCTGAACGCCTCCCTCCTCAGGACTAGCATTTATAGTACCAGAAGGCACCATGAAGTCTTCCAAAGGAGGGAGGCAACCAACAGTCCTACCCAGCTATGACACCTATGAATCACACCAGCAACCAGTGTGGCTCGATAACCCAAAGAGTGTAGCAGTAACACACGTACCTTGACAGTAACTGCCAGAGGCTTAGGACCCTCTCAATAAGAAGGACATCATGCCTGGTGCTGGAAACCTAGCCAGCAAACCCAAGGCTAGTGAGATAGTGGCTCTTGGAGGAAAATCTACAGTGACTACTTTACTAAACCAGTGTAATCCCTAACTACATTCTAAATATTTGTCCTTGTACCCACAAATAAGTGTAGCTCTCACTCCTCATCAAGGAAATGTTTCTTTGCAATGGATGGTGACCACTGCAGAAACCATAACTAGTCAAAAGGCAAAGTTGTGGAGCCCGGTCCCAGTGGATACATCTACAAAACAGTTCCTGTACCTAAGGCTCAGGGAGCATTTTGGAAGGAGGTGGGGCAGAAAGATTATAAAAGCCATAGGATCAAGGAGTATACTGTGAGGCCTCTGGGGTACTAAGATGACAGCCACTTTGCTGGATTTGACACATGCTAAGGATAGAACCCAGGTGCTTGTGCCTCTAGCTAAGTGCTCCACTCACGGAGCCACACCCAACCTGCTCCAGGGCTGCTGCTTCTTCTCCTTCTCTTCCTTCTCCTTCTTCTTGTTCTTCTTCTTGTTTTTTCGTTTTTTGAGACAAGGTTTCTCTGTGTAGCTTTGGAGCCCTTTTTGGAACTCACTCTGTAGCCCAGGCTGGCCTCGAACTCACAGAGATCCACCTGCCTCTGCCTCCCCAGTGCTGGGATTAAAGGCGTGAGCCACCACCCAGTTTGCTCCAGGGCTTTTAAGCAGTGGAACAACACCAAGTCTTAACAATCAGCAGGCTGTGCCTTTGTGGGGGCCCAAGATGAGGCCCTTAAGGTGTGTTTTGCAAGACTCTCAGAAGGGAAGGCTGAGGCAGAGGAGGAAAGAGCACAGACCATGGAGGACATTAGGTGCAACTCAGCCCATGAGACTTGATGATAAACTGTGGAGACTGGGGAGCAGGGAGGAAAAATCAGGCTTCTTCCAGCCTAGGATCTAGCTAAAAAGATGAACTCAGGCCTAGGGCTGACCCTATTCTTTAGAGCTGCATCAGACATCTCAGAAGATATAGCAGACAGGGGGCACAGAGATGAAGGGACTGATTCTTGCTCCCAGGGAACCAGCTGTGGCATCTGTGGGGTCAGCGGGTCCAGTTCCCTGTGCCTACAACCCCAGGATGGTTTTTCTGGATTGAGTTTAAGTGGCCCAAGCTGGTTTTGTTGTTCTTGTTGTTGTTGTTGTTGTTGCTGCTGTTTTTTTGAGACAGGGTTTCTCTATGTAGCCCTGGCTATCTGGGAACTCACTCTGTAGACCAGGCTGGCCCCGGCATCCTGGTGATAACCATACAGCCTTCTTCCAGTCTCTCATGGAAAGGATCGTTCTTTTCCCTTGAGTAGTTTCGAGCCAAGCATGTAACATTGCGAGAATGTTTGAAAACTCCTCTTGGTTCTCAGAATGCAATTCTGACAGTGCTGAAGGCTGCCAATTAAATGACGATTTAGATAAAGGCTGCGTGGGAGAGGGAGCTGCAATATCCTGAAACCTAATAATGGCTTCCCTCTGTCTTTCTGAAGCTCTGGCATAATCCTGATTGACTGGCTCACTTCTTTGGGCATTCCCATTTACTGGACAATTTAATAACATTTAAAATGTTTGACAACCTTTATTTGAGGGCAGTCATCCTCAGGGGAAGGGACTATGGGTAAGGATATGAATGTCGTACAGTTAGGAGATCTGCCCCAAGTGTGAGTAAGACACTTTTCACGTTCATGGGGGAAGAGCTGAGGGCCAAGGACAGACTCAGGCCTAGTGCCCACGTGAAGGTAAAAGGTGGCACGCACCTATTCTGGAGAAGCACTTTCTCTTTCTCTTTCTCTCAAGAGCTTTGAGGTGATACTATGATCATACCTATCACACTGGTGAAGCATCCCAGGGCCACACACCCAGTGAGTCATGCTACTGGTGGTCCAAGACCTCCAGCTGTCACTCATCTTCCCAGTCCATTGTATAGGGCCAGTGAGAAGGCTCAACAGGTAAAGTCACCAGCTGCCATGCCTGATGACTTGAATTCAATCCCAGGACTCATACTGCAGAAAGAGAGAAACAGTTTCTGTAGATTGTGGTCTGATCTCCATACAAAGCTGTGGCATCTGTGACTATACACACACACACACACACACACACACACACACACACACACACACACACGAAGAATAAGAGAAAAAAAAAGGTTAAGAAAAGATGGCTTAGTAGGCAAGAAGAGTGCTTGCAGTATAATTATGAGGACCCGAGTTCAAATCTCATTTATGGGAAAATTTAATAACATTTAAAAATGGTTGATAACTTTTATTTGAGGGCAGAGATCCTAGTGTGGTTGCATGTGTGCCTTTAACCCCAGCACTGGGGAAATGTTGATGTAGGATCACTTCGGCTTTCTGGCTCCAGGTTCAGTAAGAGACCCTGTCCCAAAGATTTAGTAGGTCACCTGATGTCCTCTTCTGGCCTCCACAATGTTTGGGCATGCACACCTACACACATGTAAAACATGCACACACACACACACACACACACACACACACACACACACGAGAGAGAGAGAGAGAGAGAGAGAGAGAGAGAGAGAGAGAGAGAGAGAGAGAGAGAAGTGTAAGAGAAACCCAGTATAATATCAGGGAGTTCATCTTTTCATTCATTTATTCATTCATCAGTTCATTCACTTAGAACATTTAATACATACCAGGTATGGCTCTAAGCCCAGGAAAACAGCATTGTACAGACCAAGTCCCTATCTCTATGGAGCTTTCCCTCTAGAGGTAAATAGCAAAGGGAGTAGTGATATGCTACTAGCTAACTAGCTAGTTAGATAACTAACTAACTAAATGATGTGCCAAAAGGGGATAAACTATGATGAGAGAGCTTCTGTAAGCAGGAATGTGCAGATGGGGGAGTGCCCTGGAAAGACCTGTCCGAGTTCTATGGGGCTGTGGGAAAAAGAATATGCCAGGGAGAGCGAAAAATCAAATGGAAAGCCTGGAAGCTGAAAACAACCAGGCAACTGCAGTCACTGGACCAAAAGCAGGAGATGAGATCCAAGAGTAGAATTTAGGCTACAGCCAGGATGATCTTGTTATCCTGAGAGTGATAGGGAACCCCTGGGGACTTAGGGAGGACAAAGCAGTGATGTCATCTGTTGCCATGTACAACTAAAACAAATGGGAAGCCTACAGAAGCACCCACACACTCATCCTTCTCCTGGTTTATATGCTAATTGGCACACATAAACTCACTCTTGTTTCCACAGTGAAATAGACTCGGCTATTATTAGTCTCCATTTTGACTGTGGGGGAAACTGAGGCCTACTAGGCAGTAGAAGGACTAGGATGTCTCCGGGGACAGCTTTCTCTTCTACTATTGTAAATTCCAGTTGACATTCAGTGGGCACTCGCTGTGTGTCAGGGTCTGTAGGTGCTTTGAAGTAGCGCTACCTCAACACACCCTTGACCCCTGCGTGTTCAAGGTAAGTAAGAGAAAGAAGCAGTGTTCACAGACAGAGAAGTAAGGGCTAGGCCAGTGGGGGAGGGGCTCTGATTTAGGTTGGAGAGGGAGGGGTGAGGGGAGGGGAGGAGAGAGAGAGAGAGAGAGAAAAGAGAAGAGAGAGAGGGAGGGAGAGAGAGAGAGAGAGAGAGAGGAGAATCTAGCTCAGTGGGGGTGGGGGCAAGCAGTCAAATGTGGACATCTGAATTGGGACTGTTCAAATTGTGGGTCGAGACCCCTTTAGGGGTCACGTATCAGATATTCATGTTACGATTCATAGCAGTAGTAAGATTATATTATGAAGTAGCAACGAAATACTTGTATGGTTGGGGTCAGCACAGCACGAGGAACGTGTTAAAGGGTCGCAGCGTTAGGAAGTTTGAGAACCGCTGTACCGGAGCCACTACCGGTGCACATTCTGTCTCCCATGAACCCGACAGAAGGCATGGAAGAAGGAAAACACTTTGAATTGTAGGGCTGTCAGCATGGCAGGTGATGTTTGTCCCACCTCTCCCCTCTTTTATTTAGAGGTCTGTTGATGCGGCTACCATTTTGTTCCGGTAATAAAAGTGAAACATGTGTGGTTGGTAACAAGGACAGCCAAGATGAGCCGCTGGAAGGATGTAACTGGTTAGGATTTAATGTTCATTACGATTAAAAAAAAAATCTATTAGGCTTTTGAAAGCCATAAAAAAAAGTACTGCTAGCCTCATGGCTCTCAGGCTTATGGCAGAGACCACTTTAAAGAAGGTCCAGGCTCTTTGAAAGAAGGACTGTTGAAAAGGCGGCTGCTGCCCAGGGGCCAGAGCAATGTGCCGTGCTGGAGGGACACAGCTGTCATGCCCCCTGCTTTCTCTCATCTCTCGCCAGCCCAGGCTCAGGGTGCTGGTTGTTCCAGTGGGGCTGGCACTCAGCTCTCCCCTCATGGACTTCAGGAAGACATCGTCATGAGGACATGCACAACATCCATTGTTGAAGAAGAGCTCTGATCACAGCCTAATTACACTAAAATGCAGCCAAGGCTTTATTGGTGCTTTTTTTTTTTTTCTGGGAGGGATGGGCAGAAACTGATAGGAATGGGTAACTGGGAGACATTAAGGGACAGACTGAAATATTGTGTGTCACGCTTTAATATGGGGAGCTGTTAATGATCCATTATTGTGAGCACGGAGCAAAAACGTGGTTGCTAGTTCCTTCTCCAGCCAGGCAGCCAGCAGACCCTTCTCCTCAAGTGGAGGATTAGTTTAGATCCTCCCATGCTGAAAGCCTAGAGATCAGCATTAGCACCTTCTAGAAAGGTCCACACCTGTTGGATATGCTGCAGGGCAGCTGTGCCCTTCTCCAGTAAGAGCGTTAAATGCAAAGAAACCCCCTGCCATAAGGCTGGTTCCCAAGCAGCCAGGCTCGTCTTTCTTACATCCTACTCGAAGTGAATGCAGAGCAGAGGAGCCCAGCTCATTGCTAGTAGAGCACATAGTATTGGGGAAACCTCAGTTAGGGAGGGATGAGGTAGCACTATGGTATTCCCACTCATGAATGTGTGTCATGTCAACACCTACTACAGATGACTTTGGAACAGCAAACACACCCTTTTCCTTTAAGGGGTTCATTGAGTCTGTGGTGTTCGATAGAGTAACTACTAGGTACTTTGTGACAATGTTTAAATTTTATTAATCAAAATGAAAGAAAATTTTAAATCCAGTATCTCGGTCATGTGAAGCATTTGAAGTGCTCAGAGATCTCATGCCGCTAGTGGCTACTGAGCAAGTTCAGGATGTCTTCATCCTCACACAGGCATGTGGGACACCTGTGGGTTTAGCAAGCATGCTGTGCTCTCCCATAGAATGAGTAATGCTGAACAGTCCCCAAGAAGAGGTGTATTGTTAGGTCAACAAGTTATAAAACTTCACCATATTAGTCTTTAAAAGCAAGTGAACTTTAGCATACTGCTTTGGGATGTGTAGAAGGACAGAAAGGAAGCCCATCAGGCTGTCCACAGTAGCTGCCTTGAGGAGGAAGAAGTGATGCTTTCCTTTTATTTTTCCCACTTCTGTACTGTCTGAACATATTCCAGTGTGCATCATTCCTTTTTGTCCCCCTGGGCCCTGACAGTGGCTGGTGCTAGCTGATTCATAATTCATGACAGGACCTGAGAGCAGAGAGAGGGCTGGGAGCAGCTCAGCTGCAGCTCAGTACACAGTGCTGGAGGTTTGAACCCCAGCTACTGTCCAGCAAACCAAGCACATGTGTGCCTGGGGATTTGTTAGTGTGGCAAGCAGGTAGAAGGGGCCACCAGCCATCTTTCTGAGCTTGGAAGTCCATGCAGCTGATACCAGGAAGGAGGGAGCCAAGGTTTTCTCATGCATTGCCTTTAAATGGCCTTAATAATGTATGATTTTTCTTCAAAAAAAGGAAAATCTTGTTCATCTTTACCTGTTGACTATACTTACAATTTCATCCATATTGTTTGGCAAACAAAACTGTGGATTTTCCTTCTATTAGTAACAGATTTTTATGTGAAACACTGACCATGTAGCATGACATGAATTTTGTTTAACATGTATGATGTAGCATGTATAGCAAAAGCTGAAAGCATTTTAGATATAAATATATGTACATACATGTTATGTACCAAAGTGTGTATATACATATGGATGTATGTATGTGGATGGATTATGTGCAGGTATGTATATATGTGTGCATATGTATATGTGTGTATATGTATCAGCATGTGTATATACATGAAGATGTGTATGCATGTGTGCATGTATACACATGTACCCATGTGTGCATATATATATGTGTATGTGTATAGCTGGTCCTCATTATGATGACTTCTATATTTCTACATTAGCCCACTTACTCAGCTTTATTTGAAAACTCAGATTCTACTTTTAGCTCCTTACTGGTCTCCTGCAGACATGAGTAAAGTGGGGAAAACAGTCAGTTGCCTCATTCACAAGTTTCTGCTGCAGATGAATATGGAAACATTCTGCCCTCTTGTTCTAGATTTCCTACCAGAGGCAAGAAGGAGCCATTGAATGCCGGATTCTCCCCACTCGGGGGCTTTTGGCTGTCAATTTTGCTCATCAGATGGCTCCCGAGCACAGCGCTGAGTGCCGTCTGTTGTCCCCAAGCCCGGGGAGGCTGCAGTGTACCTGAGCAGAGTACATAGGTTCGAGGAGCTTGGTTTCAGCAGGAGTTATGATGCACTGACAGCGATCTCCTTGTCAAAGAGGCAGCAGTCAAATAAGGTGTTTGAAAGCAGACACAACTCAGGAAAAGGTTAAGTAGTGATTGGTGGACCGCAATGTTGTGACCAGATGCTCGTAGGAACCTAATCCTGCGTCACCCCGAAACCACATATTCTCTGTCCTGCCCACTGTGTGCTTTTGATCTTGCTCAAACTCCATGTGTTTCAGCTGCTGTCACTGGGAAGTGAGCACATAACCCGCAGGTGTAGGACTGCCTATGGCTCTTCCATCATCTCCACCATGCCTCACCGACCCCAGCTGGGGCACAGACACAGTGGTGGTACTCTTTAGAGCAGCCTTTCTTCACGGATTTAGCTAAATACCCCCGAAGAAGGGGGCTTGCCCGTTCTCACTGTTCCAGGGAGGACACTTTTGGGGAAGAGGAGTGAAGGAGACAGCCATCGCACTGTGGGGGTGTAAGATAGTGAGGAGAACTCCGGCAGAAGCCTCCTCCACAGGGTCCAGGGAAACAGAAGGAGCATATGACCACACATTCGCATCTTCCATTGGTCAAATAGTTACCCCCTCTTGCACCGACACCTCTGGGTGTTATGATCAGTTTTCTCTAGAGTCAAGGAGGAAGCCCTGGGGCAGGAGGTGAGAGGCTCAGACCAGTGAGGAGGTGAACACCACCCAGTGTCCCCTCCAAGCTGGGCAGAAGTCCACAGACTGGATACTAGGCACAGGGGTGGGAGGCTCTGAGGCGGTGTCTCCATGGAGTCCGAGGCAGGCACAAGCCCACAGTTGCTACTGTGCGTCCCAGAAGGCTCCAGCCTTTGCAGCTCCCTCCTGCTCGCTGTAGCCTGGGCCTCTCTGTTCCTGTGCCTTGCCACAGCATGCAGCATTTATGACCATGTCGTCAGGGAGCCCTTTCAATCTTTTTATGCTCCACTTTCAAAGCTGTCTCGAAATGAGATAAGTTAAAGCTTAATACAGATTTTCAGGAACACCTGTATTTGTCAGGCTGACCTAATATTAACACAAGTTCTCATCTCAACTAGAATGTTACTCCATCTATTACTATGCCATTTCCCAGGGCCGTGCTGTGAGTCTTCGGAACTCATCTGTGTGCCCAAAGCCATGAATACCAAGCAGACAAATGGGATGGCTTTTGCCCCTCCAGGCAGATGGGGCTGGGCTACCCAGGAAGGTAAGACACTCCCAAGCAGCAGTATATGACCACTGAGGCTCCCTTCCTCCAACTGTTCTGCTAAATTCTGGAACCTAAGACTTTGTTCTTTGTGTCCCATAGCCCTGGATCCACAATGTGGATCCTTCCCTCCATGCTGGGAAAGAGTTCATAGAAACCACCAAGTCTAGAGATGGTTAGACCTGGTGACAATTAAGGACTCCTGGGACACAGTGCCATGTCTGCTTTTTGTTCTGCTGGACTTGACTTCACTCCACAAGTGACCAAAGAAGTTGGTAGTGATGTACGCTGTACCAATATGGTGGGGGCAGCTCTTATCCTCAGGCTGCAGCCCAGGGCAATTCCTTGGGCAGCAGTTTTGTCTTAAGCAGCAGTCTGGGCCGTGGCTTTCAGTATCCTCTTGAATGGCACTGATTGTGAAGAGGCTCTGAGGCTCCACTTCTCACCTGCAGATTCAAAAGTCCTTAGGGTGGGTGGGGCCTGTTTTAACACGCTTGCTCGGTGACTCCGTGACTCTTCTGAGATTGTAGCCCAAGGGGTTGTCAACAAGTTAGGCCTTCTGATTGCTCTAAACAAGTGATTCTCAACCTTTCTAATGCAGTGACCCCTTAGTACAGTTCCTCATGTTGTGGAGACTCCCAACCATAACATTATTTCCTTGTTACCCCATAACTGTAATTTTGCTACTATTATGAATCTTACTATAAATATTTTTGGAGACAGCAGTTTGCCAAAGGGGTCGTGACCCATAGGTTGAGAACCAATGCTCTAAGCTGTGTCATGGTTTCCGCCAGCACTTGGGGACAGAGTAGGGAATAGCTGAGCATTGGCTGTGACATAAAGATAGTACCAGCCCTTGTTCTGAAATCAAGGCTGTGCCTGTTTGGTTCTTCAGGGAGAAGAGATTCTATGAGACAGAAGCATCTTCCCGGGATGCTAATGGGTCTGTTAACCTAGGGAGTTACCCACAGTGCACCTGGCCCAGAGCAGTCCATCCATACAAAATGGACTCAGTCAGGAAGCCAGGCACTTCTAGGGGATGTCATTCTTTCCTAGTAACCTGTAGGACGCGCTTGGCATCCGCAGACACAGGACAATTCCTTTAGGGGCCCAGCTCTGGCATTTCAAGCCATAAGGACTGCATTATACTATCAAGTTCACCAGGAATGGATTTTCCTATGATATGCCTTATCTGGTGCCACACTGATAAAGTCTGCAGAAAATAGTGGGTGTTTCGGGGCTTAGCCATGGAGGCTTTTATTTTAAGTGACACATTCTAGTAGTGACTTAATTGTAAGTCCGATAACATGCCTTGTAATACTGTCTCCAGTCCTGAGAATTAATTTGACTGGAAAAATTCCAGAAGGACTTAAATGTTTCTCATTAAAAGCATTATAGATAACTTATTAGACATTGTAACTAATTGTAATACCGCCCAGTGCAGTGCCACCCAATTAAGATGCCGTTTCTTCTCCTGTGATTAGCTGGCAAACCTTTTCCATACGAATTTGCCCCCTAGAATGTAGATCAATTAAGCATATATAATTGGGCTGAACCATTTGCTCCCCCGATAATCACTCTCTCTGGTGTGATGTACCCCAGCTGGGTTGGTGAGCTTGTAAAGACAGTTGCCCTGACCTCTACTTAGAGGGTTGATGAATGGATCTCTTTAAGGCTTTTCACTTGCTACTTCTCCTGGACCCATTGGCAAAGACATACTCTGTTTACTCAGTATGGGGGAGTTCCTTCAACTTGCTCATCTTCCCTTTTGAAGGAGATAAAGAGAAACTGTTAGACAGCAATCATTCTTGACCTGGCTTGAGGAACAGATCAAGGTAGGAAGGCAGCGCTGTTGGGTAACTTCTCCTTGCCTCCAGGTTAGAGGTTCTTGAGCCTCCGAGTTCGTGCAGCCTCTGTCTGGTCAGATGGCCCTCTGCCAGTTTCTGGGGATTAACGGAAAGCTTAACAAGGCAAAGAAAAGCTTTGTCAGTGTCCTCCAAAGCTGTTGACTTCATGTTGCAGTGTAAGTGCTCCCCAGGACAGACCACTGGGATACAACAAAGGTTCCCAGAAGAGTCAGGGCAATGGCTGCGGTGACCTGGTGTTAAGAAGGAATGGCTGGGCAGGCATGGTGAAGAGGCTGAGGCAGGAGGACTGCCTAGAGTTCAAGGTCGGCCTGGTATGCCTAGGGAGAACCAGTCATCATGGGCTACAGAATGAGATGAGAGAGAGAGAGAGACAGAGACAGAGAGAGACAGAGACAGAGACAGAGAGAGACAGAGACAGAGACAGAGACAGAGAAGGAGATGGAGAGTTAGAGACAGACAGAGAGAGAGGGAGGGAAGGATTGCATTCTTCTTTTGTTCTTTTCCACTGGGTTATCTTTTAGGCACCTGTGGATATGATGTGAAAATAAAAAGAAAATATATAAAACAAAATCAAAAGCCATAGTGAATTGGAATAAATTAAAATTCACTTCTCTAAATCACATTTGTAGGTGGAGTGGCCAGGTTTGTTTACCGGGTCACAGCAAGGCAGCTGCACAGGGACCATCCAACATGACAGATTGGGCTGTGATTAGGATGTGAATCTCCAACAGATTCTCAGGATGGGCCACACATTGGCAATGCTTAGTGTATAGACTGGCATGTTGTTTGAGGTAGTGAGTGAGGTATGAGCCTCAAAGACACATCCATAGATTTCCCGTTCATAAATCATCTCCTCCATGTCGTCATTTTTCATCAGTGGGGGAGTCGGGAGGAGTCATAGCTGAGCATAATGTTGCCTGTCATCACAGAACATCTGGTCCTAATTGCTGCAGCAGCTGTTCAGTACCTGCCATATAAACAAAGCACTCTCGTCTTGGCTGCCACCGTTCCCCATCCTGGAGGCAGAATGCCATCTTGATGGGTTTGCCTCCTGGTGTCTCCTGGTGTGAAGAAGAGAGAACAGCAATCCCCACAGGGTAAGGATGCTTGTGTGCTGACTTACCTTGCACCAGGTGCTGTGGAGCTGTTGGGTAAACTTTTTCCAGGGAATAGTAAACAAATGCCTGTTCTTGCTTCCCACCAGGTAGGGTACTAATGACAGGCCAAAGTATGATTTCAACAAAGTTCAACTTGGCAAGCCAAAAAGTCTATTGGGCTTCCTTATAGAATATAGGTGACCCCCAAGCAACTGAATAAGCAAGAAAACAAAAATTAAACCAACCAACCAACCCAACCAACCAACCAAACAAACAAACAAACAAACAAACAAAATCCTCACTCTAATGTATGGGTAATGACTTCTCCTTAGCTACATAGCTATAGTTCTTACCTCTCCTAACCTCCCACAGGCTGTACTCCAGCACAGTGGTTCTCAACTTGTGAGCCGCAACCCCTGTAAAAGGTCAAATGACTCTTTCACAGGATTTACTTAAGACCATCAGAAAATGCAGAGATTTACATTATGATTCATAACAGTAGCAGAATTACAGTTATGATGTAGCAAGGAAAATAATTTTATGGATGGGGGTCACCCCAACATGAGGAACTGTATTAAAGGGTCACAGCATTAGGAAGGTTGAGAACCACTGCTCTAGGACCTCTAGAGACCAAATGACACACTCAACTTGGGCCGAATTACATATAAGTAGGAGGAAGATATGGGAAGAAATTGCCTAGAATCTCAAATAAGAACTAGATTACTATCCTCACTCCCTTCTATGAGGGACAGTCATTGGCAAACATGCCCCAACTTGAGAGTCTCCTCTGAGTGGCTACTCTGATGAAGCTGTTTGCTGTTATGCTTGGAGGATAGTGTGCTCCGAGACAAACCCTTTCATCCCCTGGAGAACCGATGAGTTTCCTGGGCTTGCTCACAGAGTTGGTGTGACCTCAAAGCAAGCACATCAGCAAACAGAAACCTCAACCCAGCATCGATGGTGACTTCTTGGAAGCCATGTGGATGGAGACACCACACAGATAACCACACAGCTTCCTGTCTGGCTTCAAAAGGTGTTTAGATGGGGGCGGGGGCAAAGACAGAGAAGTAGAGATCCAATCTGTTGGAGGAGGTTCAATGCAAACTTATCTAAACCAAGGTGCATGTTGCGACCTGAAAACAGCTTTCCTACAAATGAGAGGGGAACACAGCTCTCTCAGTCACAAATCGAAAGGACCAGAAAGATTTGACTTGATCTGATTGTGTAGTCATGTTTTACAGTAGTCAAGACAACAATGTTTGCTGCTATATGATGGTAGGCACTCTGGCATCAAGTGGCAGTGCCATACCCTGGTCATATGAGCCAGTCAGTAAGCCCTGTTCTCCTAATATTCCAGGCAGTGGGTAAAACCATATTCACAAACATACCTTCCCAATCTTTAATCAAAGTTACTAAGAGCCAAATGTTTAAAGAAAGAATTAGACTTTACCACTCCACACCCAAGCTGGTAAATCTACTGAGCAATAACAACCCTCCGAAGCACATGCTTTCCTTTAAGTGCCAAGCAGAGTCTCTGACAGTCTTTGAGCCAGACAGGGATAAGCTGCTCTTTGAGAGCCCCACTGAGATCTTAACTGCATACCCGAGTTTTCACACACTTGACCTCAGACCCAGATTTCGGTTTCTGTAGATTGAAGTCATTTACCTTTTTGGTGTTTTTAGGGTTTCTTTCCTACCCGTGGCCTATTGGCTTATGTAAGAAAAGATATGTAGCGGTGGCAAGAGGTGCCCAAGAATAAAAGGAAAAGCAGGTGTGACTGGAGACTATCTCTTCTTGGCTGTCTTTTGTCTCATGCCTCCCCTCTGACCTCTGAGCCATTTATCCCCATGACTCCCCAGTTTCCCCTCACTCTACCCTGCCCTCCCATTCTAGAAGGAACCATCCTGCTTAGCTTCTTGTCTGTAAGGTCAGTTCCAACACGAGCAAACTCAGCCTTGGAACCTTGGCAGTTCCATATTCAAATCCTGACTATAAATCCGTCCTCTGCTGTGTGGGCATTGGTGGTTGGTGAATTAGTTCACCTCTCTCCTGTGCAAACTAGGAATAACTTGGGAACAATAATGGATATGTTGTGGGCTTCTTGGAAGGGTCACCTGAGAGTTCGCACACTCCATTTAACACACCCTGAACCCTCAGGACTGAGCAGCAGGCTCACACATCTCCCTGCCTGTTCTTGTTGACTTCTAAGCCCATACATCTACGCTATCCCCCTCAGCTCCATACGTAAGCATGCTATGACCCCCCCAGCCCTCACCGCCCCCCTGTGTGCCTAATCTGTCACTGATAAAATCTCCTGGAGTCCAAAGGTCAAATGTCACTCATATCTCTCAGTTCCCTCCCAAGGCTTTGCCCCATATTGTTCTCCTGTCTCCTGCTTTCACCCAGAGGTGATCGGTCATTTGCCCAGCATCTCCTCTTCCGGGTCTCTTAGGGGATGTCTCTTCTAAGTCGTGATTCCATCCTCCTGTGATTGTTTTTTTCTTTATTCACACCAACTCATCTATCACACATGACTATTTCCCATAGAATTTCTATACTTTCTCCATAGGTTTGGGGGAAGGTCTCAAATTTCTCTTAGGAGAGGAAACATTTTACTTCTTATGCGCCCCTCCATGTCCTAGAGAATGCCTGGCTCCACGGAGAGATTCAGTAGATTAATGTTTCTATTTGCTGCTTAGTCTCAGTTTTTTCTACTCTTTCCTTCTGCCATTTGTCCACTCATTCATTAATTCATTCATTCATCCATTCATTCAATAAACACTCATGGAGCTTCAACACTCGCGTCAACAAGTTGTTAAGAATGATATTATAACAAAGCTCTATAGGAACAGCACCCCCCCCCCCAGGAAAAAGAGCCTTGGGGGTTACATTCTTCTTGGCCATGAGCATTATGAGTTGTGACTGTAACCCTGGCACTTACCTGGTCACTGGACTTTGCATAGTAAACATATAAAACTAGTCTTGCCATGGTAGACCTCAGACTTCAAAGAGACGGGGTGCTGGATAAACAAGTCTAGGAGGCTTGAAGGTCGCACAAGGCAGATGCGAAGATGAAATGGAAGGGCCTGAGCTTTTGTGAGAGGGGACTTGACGCATTGCCACATGGTGCATGTTGGGGGCAGCAAAGAGTGTTCACTTTG
>CABHPH010160112.1:0-32924 GCA_902168325.1 Peromyscus nudipes | reverse complement strand
CGCACAAATAAAACCGTGGACTATTCTGTTTTACACTCAGAACCTCGTTATGCACATAAACACATATTGGGGTGCCACACAGGGACTCTGCAAGGAGGCCAGGGCAGTGGCAGTGCACAGGTGGGCCCTGGTCTCAAGAAGTTTATGGGCCACGAGAGAGATAAGTGATGGTCAGGAGAAGGAAGGTAACACAAAAGCAAACAGATGTTACCAGAGTCTAGGCATACACAGGAAAAGATGGCCAGGGACCGCTTCATGGGAGATATGAGGGAAGGACACTTTTTGGGGGTAGGCACAGGGGGACTTGGGGGGTTACAGAAGAATAGTAAAGTACTGGGTAACAGAAGTAGCGTGGTCACCCTTCTCACCACAGGGTGGCACTGATGACCAGAAAGCATGTCTACATGCAGCGAAGCAACTCACAGCTTCGTAAAAACAGCTGCGTGGTCCATCTCCTCAAGACACCATCCTTCCCCTCTGTGAAGAGGTGCTCTCGGGCCCTACACCATTCCCCGTTGTGGACCTATCACCCTCACTGTGTGCCGAGGCCAGGAGTGGGAATGATCTCCCAGCAGAGGCAGGTCAGCAGCATGGGGCTCTGGGTGGCATGAAGCTTCTGAGGCCCAGGGCCGTCTAATTTTTCTAATTTCCACAGCACATCAGCCAGCTGTGTCCCTGAGACGTGTTAGGACAAGACAAAGTCCCCTCTGTACACCATGGTAAAATGCTGCCTTGGCCCTCTCCATGGAACCTCCACTCTAAAACACGCCCACTGGGATTGGAAACTGCTAACGAGCCATGCAGACCTTCATTCCATGAATCCTGTAATGAGGACCACCCTTCTCTAAGACATGTGTTCCATCTTCACTCTATACAGGAGGTCTGAAGCCTCCGAGGTAAGTGTTGCTGTGTGGGTATTCCAGAAGAAGAAACTGAGGACTGTGGAGGGAAAGTGCTTACCTAAGGACTGTGCGGTAGCCATTTCCCAGCACAGGACCACAGGGCCCACTCTCTGGCTCTGTCTGCTACACTCTGAAGCCAAGGTCAGGTTTCTAAGAATAATCACCACCTCCCTGAAGATGCAGGAAAACAAACGATCATGCTGACCGCTCCTCAACTATTCAGATGTATTAGGAACATAAACAGTCATAGCCCCATGGACATAGAAAATATACAACTAAAATTGATAATTATATCAGAAAGAGGTGCTAGAGCCACACCCAAGGATACCAGGAGGGATGTGGCATCCCTGAGAAAGACAGAGGGAAAGCCAGAAAGATGAGACAGATAAAGGGGACCCACAGGAAACCAAGCAGAGGACTGTGAGAAAAGGAGGCTGGCTGTTGGTGTTAAGTTCTGTAGTCGGGGGCTGCAAAGACAGCCATGCCCGGGGCACTAACTGCAAATGTCTTCCCATGAATCTGACTCCACTGGCAGAACATGGCTATTCCCATGGTGCCTCTGCTAATGGATGCTCCGGAGTTTGGTTCTTTTTTTTTTTTTTTATAATCTGTTTTCATGTCATCTGTCAATAGTCTGACAGTCATTGTAAGAGTATGTGCAAATAAACTGTAACATTCCTTCTTCCACCTCACCAGGTGGCCCGGTCACGGTCACCTCTGTCGTTGGTGTTATCTCCGAGGTAGGGGCTGTATCGCACACTGTAGGATGCTCGGCAGCATCCCTGGTCTCTTCGTGCTAACCAGAAGCATCATGCTCCTTAGCTGCTGTGGTAACAAAAACTGTGCCCAGGCATTGCTAAAGTCCCCTCTAGGAGACACACACTATAAAGCTGGTACTGTGGAATCATGTTCCATGGAGCTTACTCCACCCAAGTTCTCTCGTGAAGCCCTCAGCCCCACGGAGACAGAATTCACAGGGGCTTTTAGGAGGTGGTGGGATCACAAGGGAAGAGCCTTGGGAACACTAGCAGTGTCCCTTATAACAAGGAACACGGGAAAACCATCGTAGAGCAGGACAGGAAGGCAGCCATCTGCAAACCAGAGTGAGGACCCTTGTTGAGAAAGGAGTCTGTAGGCACCTTCATCTTAGACCTCCAACCTCCAAGACCAGTGAGCGTCTCAAAGCTAATCGTTATCTGAGACTTTGTTACAGCACTATATAGAACCGGAAACAACTGCCGTCCGTCAGTTTATGGTGGACAGACAGACAGTCTGCAGACAGCACACCATGCCCCTCTTCCTGCACACGCCTGGCCTCACTGAGCCACCCTTGAAGGCTGGTTGCCCCATTAATGTTTAAGGCAGTTCCTGTTTGCTTCTGCGAAAATCTATTCTTTAGGGCCATAAATCCCATAGCCATGTGCAGCTTTAATCTCCAAGGGATTGGATTGCTGATTCCTTGATTTGCGTCCATACTCAACATATGCTGTCGATGCCATTTAGAGTCCCTGAGGTCCTTAGAATCAAGTGGGACCTTTAAGTGCACTGTTTAGGGTACCTAGAGACTGCAACTACCGGCCTTGGGGCTCACCTCCTGGATACCCCCCCAGGAGCCAACCCCACAGGGTCTAAGGACTCTAACCTCCCAGGGACTGCATCCACCTACAGGCAAGTAGAAGCAGCCACATTGGAAGCCTGTCCTGGTGAGATCCCTCTTGTTCGGTAAATCATTAACCAAAACCATCTTGGGAAGGAACGTGTTTGTTTGGCTTACACTTCCATAATAGAGCCCATCAATTAAGGAAGCCAGGACAGGAGCTCAAGGCAGGAACCATGGGGACTGAAGCAGAGACCATGGAGGAACGTGGCTGACTGGCTTGCTCAGTCTGCCCTCTTATACCATGTAAGACCATCTGCCCATGGGTGGCACTGCCCCTTTTGGGCTGGGCCTTCCCATGTCAATCATTAATCAAGAAAATGCCCTCAAAGACATCCCCGTGGGCCAGTCTGATAGAGGTTTTCTGTGTCTTGCTGACTCAAGTTTGTGTCAGGTTGACAAAAATCTGAGCAGTCTGAATCCCATCTGTATTACAGGCCCAACTCCATCAAATCTTTACCCCCTCCTATCAGCCAGGCCTTCTCCAGGTCTACCTGGGACCAGCTCCTGACCTGTGGTACCTGGTGGAAATCCAAGTTCGAGCTCTTCATTTAAAAGGTGGGGAAAGGGTTTTTCCCACTATCTCTCTCCTGAACTAATTTATTTGTTTGTTTGTTTTGGTACTAGGAATGGGTCCTAGGACATGTGACATGGTAGAGAAGTGCTCTGTCACTGAGTTATACCCTCAACCCTCTTTTTAATCTTCTGAGACAGGATCTCACTAGGTTTCCCAAGCTGGCCTTGAACTCACTCTATAGCCCAGACAAGACTTGAGCTTGTGATCCTCCTGCTTCAGCCTCATTAAGTAGTTAAGATTACAGGCCTCCATGGCATTATTTGCTGTTTCATGCCAAGTGTTATGGTCTGGATCTAAAGTGTCCCTCACGTGTTCAAGTGTTTGAATACTTAGCCCCCAGTGAGTGGCAGGGTGGAGTAAGTATGGGGGATAGGACCTAGTTAGCAGACACAGGCCAGTGGGTTCAAGGCTGGGGGTTAAAGCCAGGCCTTGCTTCCGGTCCTGTGTATGCTTCAGATGGTCACTGTGCTAACAGACCCCAAGAAATTCAAAGATAAGGTTATTCAGAATTTCAAGACAGCAGGCAGATAAAAACATTAAACCTCAGGCATGGGTCCCCTTCTCTGTAGCTAGAGTTTTTCTGACTGGCCCACAGTCAGGACAAATCTCTATTATCCACCAGTCCCACAGCTGCTCAGACCCAACCAAGTAAACACAGAGACTTATATTGCTTACAAACTGTATGGCCGTGGCAGGCTTCTTGCTAACTGTTCTTATATCTTAAATTAATCCATTTCTATAAATCTATACTTTGCCACGTGGCTTGTGGCTTACCGGCATCTTCACATGCTGCTTGTCCTGGCGGTGGCTGGCAGTAACTCCTTCACTCAGCTTCCTGTTCTCTCAATTCTCCTCTCTGTTAGTCCCGCCTATACTTCTTGCCTGGCCACTGGCCAATCAGTGTTTTATTTATTGACCAATCAGAGCATTTGACATACAGACCATCCCATAGCACTTCTTCATCAGGTCCTTAGCTTAGGTACCTGTGTGAGTGGACACTTTAGCTTAGGTACCAGTGTGAGTGGGCTCCTTAGCTTAGGTACCTGTGTGAGAGGGCTCCTGAGTATATTCACAGAAGCATCTTATTCATCATTGTTGGATGGACTGCTGACTAAGGAAGGCACATAAGGCCAGACAGATGAAGCCATGCACAGAGGACAGGTTTCCCAAAGCAAGAGCGAATCCATGTTGGGCCAGACTTGCCCTTGGAGTAAGTGAAGACTCCCTCAGGAAGTATAGCATCCCTGTCTGCAGTGAGGCCCAGCAATCCAGAGGCCCAGCAATCCATAGGGCTGACCTCTCCTTCCAGGGCTCTACAGAGGTGGGTAAGAACCAGATTCCCCTGCCTTCCTGGACCTCATCACCTACCCAGGCAGCAACTGTGACATTCACTGGGTACAGAGCACTTGCCAACCATGCAGGAGGCCATGAGTTTTAGCCCCAGTATATACATATATATAAAATTAACCCCCCTAGGCAAGAAGATCCTCCATCCCTCTGTGACTTCAGTGTACCAAACTACACACACACACACACACACACACACACACACACACGAGTGTGCACGCACACACGCATACGCACACGCACACATACACACACACAAAGACAGCATATTGACTGAGCTATAGTGAGCACTCAACAGGGAGATAGATGCCCAGTGCCCAGCACATGGAGGCCTCTGCGCGTGGGCTCATACTACTCAGCAGTGACATGAACATTTCTAGACCTGTGTGGGGGTTCTCCAGGAGCCTTCCATAAGGAAATCTCTCATGAGTTGTGCCCAGTTGGGAGTCAGGGGGTGAGTGTAGTCCCCATTGTCCTACAGAGACCTGGTATACTTTGGCCAAAAGAGAGCCTGGGAGGCCACTGACGAACAGTAAGCCAGCTCCCTCCTCCAGACAGACAACATGGTCAGAATTCACACGTCACACCTTCTCACTGTGCCCAGGCCTAAGCCAGACCATCACAGCCTGTCAACACAGCACAGTGACACCACAGAGCGTTCACCCCCAGCCGCTCCCTCAGGCAGTCAAGCTCAGGGCCTTCTGGGTAAACACACTGGGCAGATGGAAGGAACGGGTCACACCCCACTCTGCTGCTGAAGAGTTCAGGCAGCAGCACAGTCATAAGCATACAGCAAGGTGGCATGACCATGACAGGGCACTGAGTGACAGTATGGACCTAAAACAAGCTTTGAGCTGGACAGACAAGCAAACACAGCCAAAGGCCGGGTCACTGGGTAAGGAAGACACATAGAGTCAGAATAACTGGTAGTAAACAGCCCAGAGCCCAGGAGTGTACAACAAGGTAGTCATGATAGGACAACCACCCATCATTCCTCTTAGCGGTGCCTGCAATGGCCTTGGTAACCAACTAACTGTGTCCAAAAGACATGATGTGGCCTTCACATGAAGCATGTGCCTGTCTAGCCTCCGCACTGTCCCACAAAGAACATTCAAGCAATAGCCGGAGGACTCTTTGTGACCTCCGCACAGAAACAGGCAGACCGTCAGCTTTGCCAAGGTGGCACATCTCTAGAAATCCTGGTTTCAGTTTCCAAATGACCCACGAGACAGCACCTCATGCTTCCTGACCTACAGGACTGGGCCCTTGGTAATATGACCACGAAGCACTGGAAGGTGGAAAAAATGGTCCAGCAATCTACCAAACACTGAGACTTATTCCACAGCAGAATCAGGTGATAACAGGCATCGTGTATTTAGAAGTAGAAGGGTAATTTTTGGAGGCCATTGCGCGCGCACGCGCGCACGCACGCACGCGCACACACACACACACACACACACACACACACACAGCCCAAAAGCAATCAGAAGTCCAGGTCAAACATATATAAAAAACAAAATTCAAATCCCAAGTACTTAGAAAAGCAAGACACAAACGTGGAGCTCTCTGGCACACACGCAGAGCCTGCCTGTGGGGGATAAGGCTTCTTTCCAGAAATCCACGTAAAAACACGTCCATTGAGAGAAATCCCACCATGTATGCCAGCCTCACGTGCAAATCAGAACTTAATTAAGTGGTTTTTTTTTCAAAGAACGTGGATTTCTGAAATGAAGCCACCAGCTACTCTGCAGTCAGGCCAAGGAGGTGGAGGGGTATCTGAGGGCTAGACCTTGTCCTCAGAAGCCCCAGAACCAGGGCTCCCCTGTTCCTGGCTGCCATCCTTCCTCGGTCCTTGGGCATTGCTTAGCTCACAGCCCTAGCTGGCAGGCCCTCTGTCCTCCCCTCCCTGGGCCCGCACGGTGTTGTACAGACAGAAGACATCTGCTCTGTACCTGGGTCTAGCCACAAAGGGTCACCTCTGCTTTCCAGAAAACCAACTTGTCCCTCTTTTTGTGTTTTGTTTTCTTCGTTTAAAAAAAAAATTGCCACTGCCAAGACATCTGTAAAATATTTGCCTTTTCAGCCAAAAAGTGGAACACGAAGACTCTGTAAAACGTTTGTCCTCAGTCTCTTTCCGTCTGTCTTGGGCCTTTACAGGCGAAGATGCATGAGTCACCCTGCTCTGCTCCCCTGGTTCCCTGAGTCCTCCCTCGGTGTTTTTCTCTTTTAACTTCAGCGTGTGTGGAGGAGGGCGGGGCTGAGTTAGTCGTAATGCTGTTCTCAATGTAATATGTAAATGCTCATTGCCTCTTGGGCCATTCTGAAAAGAGATCTACATTCAGAATTAAAAATGAAGGCCAGCACATGCCAGCTGAAACCTAAGTTCCAAGGGAGGGAAAGAGAGGAGGAAGGAGGGAGAGAAGAAAGGAGGGAGGGAAGAAGGGAGGAAGGGGGAGGGCGGGAGAGAGGGAGGCAGGCAGGCAGGCAGGCAGGCAGCTAGCTAGCTACATTGATGGCAGCTAATCTCCACTTTAACTCTTTATACTACTGCATTTCAGCTCCACTCCCTAGAAACTGACCCCATGGCCTCTTACTAATTCTTCATTTCTACAAGGATTCCAAATGGAGCACACATATCTAAAGACTCCAAGCTAACATCCACAAATGAAAGAAAACATAATGATGTTTGACTTTCTGAGTCTGTGTTACCTCACTCAGAATGACTATTTCCAGCTCCATCCATTTACCTGAAATTTTCAAAATTTCATTTTTGTTAACAGCTCAAATACTCCATTGTATAAATATACCACATTTCCATTATCCAATCATCAGTTGATGGCCACTTAGGCTATAACTATTATGAATAGAGCAGTAATGAATATGGGTGAGCAGTTATCTACATATCAGGATATAGAGTCCTTTGGATACATGCCCAAGAGTTAGCTACACCATGTAGTAGATACATTTCCCACTTTTTAAGGAACGTCCACACTTATTCCCATAGAGATTATGCCAGTTTGCACTCCCACCAGCAGTGAATAAGTGTTCCCCGTTGCCTACATCCAAGGAAGCATTTCGAATCATTTGTTTTTGGATCGTAGCCACTGTGTCTGTGGTAAGGTGAAATCCCAAAGTAGTTTTTAATTTGCATTTCCCTGATGACTAACGATGTTGAACATTTAAAAAAAAAATGTTTCTCAGCTATTTGTGTTTCATCTTTTGAGATCTCTCTGTTTAGTTCTACACCCCATTGTTTAACTGGGTAGTTTTGCTGAACTTTAAATTTCTGTGTGATTTGTATATTCTACATACCATCCCTCTGTCAGATGGTGTCATAGGGTTTCTAACACTGTGGAGAGACACTATGACCATGGCAGCTCTTAAAAGGAAAACATTTAATTGGGGTGCTTGCTTACAGTTTCGGAGGTTCAGTTCATTATCATCATGGAGGAGAGCATGGAGGCATACAGACAGACATGGTGCTGGCTACATTTTGATCAGAAGGCAACAAGAGATGCCCTTGACACTGAGAGTAGCTTGAGGACATGAGACCTCAAAGCCAGCCCCCACAGTGACACACTTCCTCTAACAAGGCCACACCTGCTAATAGTGCCACTCCCTATGAGCTTATGGGGGCCAATTACATTCAAACAACCACAGATGGACAGCTAGTGAGGATTTTTTTCTCCCTCTTTAGGCTGCCTCTTGACTAGAATGATGGTGTCCTTCACCATCCAGAAGTTTTTCACTTCATGAGGTCCCATTTATTAAGGGTTGGCCCTAACGCCTGCACTATTTGGGTACCATTCAAGAGAGTCCCTTCCTATGCCAATGAGTTCAAGCATCGTCTCTACTTCCTCCTCTATTACAGTCGGGGAATGAGATCTTATGTTTAGGTCCTTGACACATTTGAAGTTGGGTTTTGTTCAGAGTGAGAGATAAGGCTTGAGTTTCATTCTTCTGGATGTAGCTATCCAGCTTGACCAGCATCATTGGTTGAAGATGCTGTGTTTTCTCTAATGTATATTGTTGGCTTCTTGGTCAAAGATCAGGTGGCTCTAAGCGTGTACTTGCATGTGGGTCCTCAATCCTACTGCATTCATCAGTGTATATGTTTCTATGGCAGTGCCGTGCTGCTTTTATCATCATCATCATCGTCATCATCATCATGATTATTACTACTACTATGGGTGTGGCCTTGCCAGAGGAAATATACCACCAGCTTTGAAGTTCCAAGAGCCATGTGCCTGCCATTCCCAGTTTATTCTCTGTTCCCTGCTACAGATCAAGATGTGAGCTCTCATCTTCCAGTTCTAGCCATCATGCTCGCCTGCTGCAACATTTCTGCACTCCTCTAATGGTGATGGACTTATCCCTCTGGGCTGGCTAGTTTTATGTCAACTCAACACAAGCTGGAGTCATTTGAGAAGAGGAAACTTCATTTGAGACAAAACCCCTGTGGTGCATTTCTTGCTTGATGGTTATGTAGAAGGGCCAAAATCGATGTGGATATTGTCACCCTGGGCTGGTGATCTTGAGTGCTATAAGAAAGCAAGCTGAGCCAGGCAGTAGTGGCGCACGCCTTTAATCCCAGCACTTGAAGGCAGAGGCAGGTGGATCTCCATGAGTTCGAGGCCAGCCTGGTCTATAGAGCGAGATCTAAGACAGCCAGAGCTACACAGAGAAACCCTGTCTCGAAAAATAAAAAAAAAAAAAGAAAAGAAAAGAAAAAGAAAGCAAGCTGAGCAAGCCATGGGGAGCAAGCCAATAAGTAGGCCTCTTCCATGGCTTCTCTTCACTTCCTGCCCCTTCAGTTTCCAACCCTGCTTGAGTTCCTGCCCTGACTCCTCTCTGTGATGGGTTGTTACCTGGAAATGTAAGGTGAAATAAACCCTTTCCTCCCCACGTCGCTCTTGGTCATGGTCACGGTACTGTATCACAGCAACAGAAATCCTCACTAAGATGACCTCTGGGACAGGAAGCCCAAACAAACCCATTCTTCTGTATGTTGCCTTGGTGATGGTGTTTGTCACAACAGAAAAGTAACTAATGTACCCAGAGAGAAAGCTGGAGGACATAATGGGAGGAAAGGGCTAGGCTTTCTTTTATGGGATGACAAAAAACAAATCAAAACAAAACAAAACAAAAACACTTTATATTTATTCTAAGAATGGTGTAATGGTGGTAGTTACACATCTACTGAAAATACCAAAACCATTAAATTGTACACTTCCAATGGTTAAATTTGCATGACAAATGAATTTTTTCTTGATAAAATATTTTTTTTTCAAAAAGGAGAATGAATGGATGACCGAAACACCATCCAGCATTTTGTTTGTTTGTTTGTCTCTGGCCCGAACTGCCAGGAAGTGCAAATGATTTGCTCCACTTCGTTCTTTCCAAATACGAGACTTCTGGCATTTCCTCTCGATGCCAAATCCAGCTGTTATGTAAGTTGAGAACTTTTCCTCCATAATTTCAATCCACTCCCTCTGTGTATTGAATCATGATGACACTAATAAAAAGATCTGTACTGCAACATTGCCAAGCCACAGGCACACTGATCACAAGGCCCCCGTTTGCATAGCTCACTGACTTTAACCCCGGAGTCCTTGGTAGAATCTGGAATCTTGACGGAATGTCAGGAATTGAAACCACGCAGAATCATGGAACGTAAGAAGGTGCTTGTTACTGTGCGCAGTGAAGCCATCCTGATGTCCCCCATGTCTGCCTCACCTGTCACTGCTATGACCTCCACATGTCCTGACCCTGAAGGTCCCAGGGATAGATGTGTCCGAGTCTTCAATTTAATTCCTTCACACATAGAAGTCACTGCAGAAAGTAAGGCTCCACAGCTGTAATGCATATCTTCATTTGTTCCACATTAGCTGCTGCTACATTCTCAACCTGCCTATCAGACCACGCATGTCTCAAGATGACATTCCAACCTGAGGCCCATGTTGCCATAGTCACAAAAGTTACCTATTCTCTATATAAATGACTTGATCTAACCTAATGCCAATGTATGCTGGGCTAACGAAAATCAAATCCCCAGTAATAAAGGGAACTAGCAAGAGAGGCAGTGATGAATGGGGAGATACATTCAAAGTACACTGTAAGCTTGCATGAGAATGGCCTGATGTGACCTAGCTTCATTAAAAAAGAAAGTTGAGTCCATTTCCTTGCTAATCTGGAAATTAATGACACCAATTAGTAATAATGTTATAAATCCACTGCATTTTGAAAATGCATCCTTAAAAGAAGAGGAAGGGGGGAAAAAATCTCATTTTCCTGGCTTGAGATATACCAGGAATCTCAAGCCCTTCCCAGAAGGCCATGATTCCCAAAAGAGCCCTAAGCCTGGGTAACAGTGACAGGCTCCAAGCAGACGTACAGACAGACATAAAGAGATTCTAGAATCTACTAGACTAACAGGTCAGAGGGCATGAACACCCACCTGGGAGGCTTAAAGACTCTGTGTTCAAAATGAACCATTTCTGACTCCTGTGTCTCTGTTTCCTCATTTGGAAAGCAAAAACATGGGGAGACAAGTCTTCAGCTTGCTCCCCAGGAAGCAATTACTGAAATTACGTCTGATTCTAGTGATCAAAATACCATAACGTCCTTTATATTTTCTCATTAAGGAGAGCCGAGTACTTTGTGTTAAGTATTTAATAAAATGTTTTCTGAACTGAACATGCCCTAACCAGGGATTAGCCTGGTTACATGAGCTGATTCCATAATGCAGACCCTCCCACTAGACAAGGGGAAGAACTATACAAGACCCATCATGAGTTTTTTTTTAAAAACAATTTCCAAGTATTTTAAATGTACTTAGACTGTGAAGATAAAACAGCAAGAAATATTCAGAGCACCAAGTCTCCAGAATATAATTAGATTCAACAGGAGCTTGGCAAATTTATTCATCTCCATTAACCCATATGTTTATTTGGGTGTTACACAAACCACAGGAAACAGAATCAAGGTTCTGGAAGATATTACAAGCCATCAGCAGCAACCTATAAAAAATAAGATGTCAATTTGATTGTCTCAGGGAAAGGTGATTTCCACCGCAGCCTTCGTCAGAACTCATACACGGCATCCTCCCACCCATACACAGCCAAGTTCAAAGTAAAGACGAGCTCGGAATGCACTGGCGAGCCTTCTCTGCCTTTCTTCTGACTTCCTCCAGCGCACGCTTTGAACAGATGTGTGAAAAGGACTTCCAGCAGTCATTCTGCACACCGGCAGAGAATCTGCATCCACTTCACAGAGGCCCAGCTCTGCGGCTAAGTGCAGGCAGGATGCACCAACCACCACCTCACCTGTCAGCGCAGGTCTGGGCACTTGGAGCTGTGCTGAGAAGGGGAATCAATTTGGGAGGCAGAGCTGCTGGCAGCTCCAGACAGTAGCCAATCATAATGTAAACGTAAAGGCTATTTTTTTAGCCATTAAATCTGACTTTGGTTGTGAATGACATACCAAATTGATGGAGGAGGTAAATTTTAAAATGGCGACGATACTCATATACATAGCATATAGCTTTTTATTTTGGTAAGTAAAATTCTTTAGGGAAAAATCATAACCATCTGAGATGGTCACTGGTCCATAAGGAAGGTGGCACAAACAATCAAGGAGATGAGCGCATACCCTCTCCTTTCCACCCACTGGCAGGGACAGTACCAGAAGGAGCCAGGTGATTCTAAGTCCTAGAGCCAGTAATTCTAGAGTGCACTTGGCAGACTTCATCCCATCACCTTCAGAAACCAGAGACGGCTTTATCGCATCCTAAACATCACTTTCCATCTGAGGAGAAACTGAAAACTGTTACTGAGGTCAGTGAGAAGGGTCTGTGGCCTGCTTCAGAAGCACCTCTCTCCACAAGCAGATCAAGACACAGCAGCCTCCCCAAGCCCTCCAAGGATGCTCAGGGAGATAAGCCCAGTTCCCAGGGGAGCAGTGTGCAGCTCCCCTGCAGGGAAGGAGGAGGGCTTGTTGCAGGTGGAGGTGCCTCCTCCCCTCCCAGCAAGGTGCTATTTTTCAGATTGACAAAGAACGCTTTAAAAATATTTTCAGTTTCTTTGTTAAACAAAGAAAAAGGTGATAGACAAAATGCCAGCTGCTCTCTTACACCCCAGAAAAGCAAACACTCTCCCCTGTCAACTACACTTAGAAAGGCAGTGTAGAGAGAAGGAACCCTTTTTATTCTATCCGTGGCTGCCCATAAATAACCCAGAGCTAATACTTGGCTTTAGCCATGGCCTCTCAGAGGGCCTGCTGACAGGGAGCAACGAGGACCTTGCAGAGCTGGCCACAAATACAGCGGTTTGCATTTCTTGTATTTCAGTGCTAGGCAGGCGGTCCGGGCGGGGGCCGGGGTGGGGGTGGGGGAACCAACTGTGCCCCCAGAACCAAACAAACCCTGCTGGATGGAGAGGAAGGACCCCCTGCTTGTCCCTGCAGGCACTGGACTCAGCAATGACATATTAAACACCAAGACCCTGGTGGGGCATCTCAAGGATGAGGAGACCACACTTGCTTTCTCCCAAGGTCAAAATGGAAAACACAAGAGCAATCTGGCCAAAGGAGACAATCGCAGTGATTGAGGGAATTAAAAACTGCCTGGGAAATGGTATGAAATGTGCTCGTGACAGCCAAGACCTTGTGCCAACACAGAGCAGGAGCCAGCAGGTAACTGACAGACAGACAGCAGGGCAATGGGCGACATCCACGCTGAGAAAGCCGTTACCTGGCAAGAAAATGTGGTTCCCCTCTCCTGTCTAGCATGGATTGACCAGAAGCCACCAGTGTCCCAAGCCAGTCCTCCAGGCTCAGTCCAGTCCCAGCTGAGTTGTGTTTGCCTCACACAAATTAAGTCCGTTAGATCACAGACTTAAAACGAGGTGTTTTTGATTTAGAATCTCCCTAAAACACAAGCCCCTCTCTCTGCACTGTATGCACTCTCCCAGTGACCTAACAATCCAGCCTTACACTGTGGTTGTTTTTTTAGATACACATGCTCTGAACTTCTTACGCCCGATTTTACTCACAGTGAACGGGAAAGAGCCATTTGCCTGACAACATGTCCTATCGGACCATTCCTCCGCCGGTCACTGTATACTTTGGAGCACTAATGAAAGGAAATCCGAGCGACCAGGAAAATACGTCGCAGGTGCACCTCAGAGTGCCCACCACTGTCAGTCCCACTCGGGTCACACTGCGCCACCACCAGGGCCCCAGCCAGATGTGTAGCTTCCATGCTTCAGTCTGGCTGGTGAGCCAAAATAGGTCCTACAGTTCTAAAACTGCAGATAAAAATTACACTATCTGTCACTTTCTGAGGCCACTGTCCTCTGGGGACAAGCCTCCCTGGCAATCAACCTCGGTCTACTTTTCTGGGCAACTATTCACCTGCCTCGCTGGCCTTGGTAAACACCGAGCAACCATTCAACCTGCCTCGCTGGCCTTGGCAAACCCTTCTTGAATGGAGCACAGCTTCTGAACTCTGCAAGTGAACCATGCCAGAGCAGAAATGCCAACCCCACATGGAAGCAGCTGCCAGGAGGCTAAGAGACAGCCAGGCTCTAAGGGGCCTGCTCATTCTCTGGAACCAGAACCAGAACACACAGTAAGCACCACACAGCACAGCAGGGGTGAGCAGGCAAGTGGGAAAGAGGGTTCCCCTATCCCAAGGCCACCCTGAAGCGTCTGAGTGGAACTTCTGACTAGGACAGCCAGGCTAGGCCTCCCTCAAGGCGCTGGCCATTACCAATGCACAGTCACAAGCTCCCCTCCCCCCAGAAAAACCTGCCTCTATGCTTCATCCTGCTAGGAAAGTCCAAGCCTTTGTTTAACAAATGTCTGTTTTTATGAATGAAGATCAACACTTGCTGACTTGAGCTTGAGGTGTAGGGACAGCTTAACACTGGCTTGACCCTCTAAGAAGCCTCTAGGACTCCCATAGGAGAAAGCAGAAGTTGAAACCCCAGCATAGTGAGACATCACTCCAAGAAGGGCAGACCACAACTTAAAGCCCTTAGAGGCGTACCCATGGAACGTAACACAACTGCATAGCTTAGACATGTCACATTTTGGAGAGGCTGCGGTACACACGCCTGCACCAAAGCTCAAGGAATGTGTCCTTTACCTCATGAAGCACTGTGTGTGTCCATTCTATAGAGAGGGAAAACTGAGGCTTGAAGGTTTGAGGCGCTCACTCAGAGATAACTATACGTTGAGACTCAGGTGTATGGGATTCCAGAGCCCACAGTTCTCCTGTTGATGTCTCAGAGTGGCCTCTGGCACCACGTGGCCACCTGTGTGGGCCCTGGGACAAGTAATGTACTACCTTCGCTATCTGTGAAGCTATAAATAATTCCTACCCTGGCCATACTGCTGTACAGATCAAATGGTCCCCTGCAAGGAAGATATAAGATAGCATCAGTTTGCGTATTGCTTTCAGGACTGAACCATGTATTTGAAGAATCAGCTACGTGGACGGGCAGGATAGGAAATAGTTAATCACTATTATTATTTAATAGAGAAGACAGAGTTAAAGTTGAATTGTGAAGAGCTGGCACAACACTCAAGTGCCCTGGTCCCAGCTCACACACAAAAAACAAGAGACAACTGCACCCTCTCCAGGAGTAAGTGCCTACACTGGCTGAGGTAAATGATCCTTGAAACACCACTCTCAAAAAGCCACCTGCTCTACTGTTGACTGAATCAGTCGTACGGCTTTGGACAAAATGTCTACAAAATGTGTGGAGTGATATACTCTGATCAAACGGGTTCCATGGCGACAGCAACATTATTTCTTTGAGTTAAAAACTCATAGGGGATTTCTGGATTAAATTAGTTTATAAAATATGAAAGTGAAAACAATTTTAATTAGTATGATTTTATGTGATTTTTAAAATGCATAATGAAAGTCGCTAAATGTTAAAAGTGGATATTTGGGTGTTCCACTTATTTCTAAAAATTCAAACATCCAAGCTAGCCTGATGCTTTTTAAAAAAATTCTTCATTTAGGAAAATGAGAAATTATTTTAACTTAAGTACTTTATATTTACACAGATTCAATCGATGATACCAAGGATCAACTGAACTGAACTTCAATGCAGTGTATCCATCATCTACTTGACCATCTTTGGTATGAACATCATCCCTTTACACTTCAGCTCACGCAACAAGTATTCCTTGTCTAACTTCTTAGGTAGTCCAAGGCCTAAAAACACTCAAGAACAAAAATTCAATCACGTGACTATGATGACTAGACAGATGTTCGCTGGCTCACACTTCAGCAGAGTCAGCGCTTACCCAGTTGGGTTTGCTTGCTTTGAAGTGCAAAGTGCCCAGCCCAGGACCTCATGTGAAGGCAAGATCTCAAAGCCGTACCTTCATCCTGGTTCTCCTTTGTCCAAATTCAACTTGCAGTATCCATGTTTATCGCACAGAGAATGTTTCTAAAATACGAAGCGGTTCCTCCTCCTCTCAGCCAAGAGTGTACAGCCTTCAGGTGATTTCAGTCAACACCCGCTCTTCCAGCTGTGACAACAGACCCGCACTAAGACTTAAACTGAGCCCGGAGAGTAGGCCAACAATGCCGACTCAACTCCCCGCAAGCGTGAAGACCGGTGTGGACTGTGGAGAAATGGCTTAAGAGAGCAGCAGGAGGAACGTGTTCTCAGCAACGCAGACCCAGAGCCTGGCTGAGGGAGGGGGAAGAGTGAGGACTCAGAGAGACACGGTGGCAGCAGGGGGGTACATAGGCTGAGAAAGGAGCCTAGACCTGATGTGCTCAGCAACGGGTATCTACTGAAGGGCCCTGGGCCGGAGAGAAGGGTCAAAGGCAAAGTATTCTTGAAGAGACCTCTGGAAGTAGTTCCATGGTAAGGACTTGGGGACAAAGGGCTTTCAGGACTTTGTTGTGCAGTTGGACTACCTCCTCCTCCTCTTCCTCTTCTTTTCCTTCTCCTTCTCTTCCTCCTTCTCCTCCTCCTCTTCTTCCTCTTCTTCCTCCTCTTCCTTCTCCTTCTCCTTTTCCTTCCTTCTTTTTTTTTTTTTTAAGACAAGGGTTCACTACCTCCCCTGGGTGGCCTCAGACTCACAGAGATCCACCTGCCTCTGCAGTGCTCGGGTTAACAGGCAGCCCCCATGCCTGGCTGGACTCCTTTCTTCACACTAAACCTTACAGTGCTTAGCACAATGTGGTACCCTGGCTTAGTTAGATGTTGAAAAAAAAAAAAACAATAGAAATGGTGTGAACTGAAGTTCCTAGAAAAATGCTACACTTGTGTTAAAGATTCTAAAACGCCAATTGACTGACTAGAAGAACTCCTGCAACTGGAGAGGGCTAGAATCTGCAAGTCTAAAGCCAAACTATATTGAGCTATCTTTAGCCCTCTTAATGTATCTGACCCAGCCATCCATCCTTGTAAGATTTCCAGGTAAATCTTTTTGGAATGCACAAATGGATCTCTAGCTTCCACTAATCCAAAGGACATCTGAGACCTACAGGAGAGATTTTTCCACATTTCTGTAACCTACCTAATATTCCCACCAACATATTTTAAAGTACCTTGGTTTATGACTTTCTTTGTTCTGTAACTATGAAAGCTTCACGAAACTGTTACCGCATCAGAACACAATGTTTGAGGCAACCTGAATTGTGCTGCTGAGCTATGCTCATCCAGAAGAAACTACCTCTTGTTCCCAACTGAGGTCAGAGCTGAGGTTTTGCAACGAGAACAGAGAGAGTGGCGAAGCCCAAACTGAGTCTGTAATTTAGCTGTTCGTGATGAACCAGTGTTAATTTGTTATTTTTGACAAATGTACTGGGGCAACAGTGAGGTGTCCCCAGGGGACACTGGGTGATGGGCATCCAAGCACTATCTGCATCGTGGTTTTTTCAGCTAACGTGAAGTTTTCTAGAATAACCAGTTTATATGAAAAAAGAATCTGACACAGAAAGATAACATTGAAAACAGATGAGCAGACAGTGCTCCACGTTTCCTTCTCACTTCTTCTGCAGGCACACGGACGGACGGACACACACACACACACACACACACACACACACACACACGCTCCACCAGCTTTTGTCAGGGGAAGAAATCCTAAAATTCGAGACAAGAGGACTGGAGGAGTCTCACTCTGAGAAACCTGCCTCTGGGCTCATGGATAAGGACTCCATAGACATGCCACCACTGCACACAGGCCACCCCACTAAATCCAGGGAGTCGGTGGAACCCAAGAGGCTGCACTACCTCCTGATTGACTGAGAGTGTCATCTGGTCCCAGCTGGCTGATGGCCTGCGTACCCAGCCGAGACATGTATCCCTAGGCTAGACTGATTGCTCCTTTGGGGGCTGGAAACTACGAGACAAGACCAGAAGCAGATGCAGAATCAGGCAAGGCTACTTGCAGGAAGCAAAAAGAAACAGGCAGCAAAGGAAGCAGGTAGGACCCACAAGAGGAGGGCAGGGGCTTCGGCAGGGCGGGGGCAGATGCAGGGAGGGGCACGGAGCACACTGGGGAACAGGTTGAGGCACTGTTGGTGTTCAGGCCTCGTGGCCAGTAGTTAGCATGCCTGGATTTCTCCACAAGAAATCTTAAGACAAACTCCTGCCAGCCGAGGAACATGAGTCTCAGCTTCCTGCAACCAATTTTGGCCCCTCGATTTCCTCCAGTGAGGAACGCCTCAGGGGTAGGAAACATATGATTGAAGGCAAGAGAACTCTGGGCTGTCAGTGAAGAGCTCATGGGGCTCCCCACGCGCACTGCGGCTCCAAGCCCCTGGGATCTGCTTCTTCAACTAATGCAGGCGTAGTCTGTAAGCCACCCTGGAGAGAGAGAGAGACCACTTTTCTTACCTCCAACTCCTACTCCTGAAACATCCCCTCTGGAATGCAAGATGAAAGGTTGCCTGTCTGAGCAGGAACTACAGCCTAATAATTCTGTTAGTTTCTGCACAGCTGCAAACACGCCATTTCACTGACTGGACACACTGTAGGTACTGCACACCCTACTGGCTTTGTTTAGCTGCATTTCCCAGACCCCTCTGAGGCCCAGTTACAGGATTTGATTCCCAGTTTAGGTACGCACTCTTATTCGGGTTAAATTTATACATATATGCAATGCTAACCTCTAAAAGAAAAAAAAATTGTCTTCCAAAACCTCCAAACACAACACACACACACACACACACACACACACACACACACACACACACGAATGTCTTACACTGAGAAGACAAATATTTCTCAAATTTCCACAAAGTCCTCAATTCATTCATTCATTAATTCAGTGACTAGATACATATTCATTCCACTACAACACAATTATTTTGCTCATTAAACATTTTGTGCTGCCAGGGACACCTATGAGGTCTAGTATGTGGTTTCCAGAACTACACAGCACATGGATTAAAAACGTTAATTAGATCTAAGTGAAGAACATATGAAATTTAACAAAGTGAATCTGGAAGGAAAAAGGGAAGAATAGCAGATCCACACAAAAGCCAACAGCTCTTCTTTGTTCTGTGGTGGGTTCTTTGGGGTCTGAAGAATAAGTTTGAATCTGAATTCTTGAGACAAAACAATGACATGGATAATGAGTGGGAATGTTGACAACAAGGCTGAATATTAAAAAGCTGAAATTATCCAAATACACCCTAGAGAACCTATACTACAGGAGACCACGGAGGGCTCACCACAAAGAACAAGGAGCGCACTGAAGACAACGTCTGCCTCCATCATACTCAGATTACGTTGGATCTAGAAGAGGCAGCATTGCTCATTGGAGCTCAACAAACTGAAATAGGGAAGGTTCGTAAAGAGTTCTGAAACTTAAACGAGGAAGATAAAGAGGTGACAACTCGTGTCTGAGGAGTTAAAGAAGCTGACTGTGTGAGCTATCAAAGGACTTCACTGAAGGTGGTGCTTCATATCTTTCATCCTACCCCAGTCCGAACGGCCAAACCCAATGAAACAAGTGGCAGCTCATGCCGGCAAGGAAGTGAGGAAAGGGAGAACTTACTCATTAAGGGTGGGAGTGCCAACTTTACAGCCATATGGAAATCAGTGTGGAGGTTCCACAAAAAAGCTGAAACTCAATCTACCTCAAGATCCAGCTACACCACTCTTGGGCATATACCCAAAAGACTCTTTATCTTTCTACATAGATACTTGCTTATGCTCACTGATGCTCTATTCAGAATAGCCAGAAATTGGAAACAACCTAGATGTCCGCTGACTGGTGAATGGATAATGAAAATGTGGTACATTTACACAGTGAAATGTTATTCACTGGCTAAAAAAAAAAAAGAAATGATAAAATTTGTAGGTGAATGGATGTAGCTAGAAACAATCATCCTGAGTGAGGTAGCTCAGACCCAGAAAAGCACACTTTGCATGCTTTCTCTCATATGTAGATGTTAGCTTTTAAACCTAAGATATGTGTGTTTCAATCCAAATAACAGAAGGTTGGGTAACCAGTTAGGGACCAGTAGGGAGGAAAAGATCCTTCAGTGAAGGGGAAATTTAATAGAGTATTATAGAGAGATAAAGGGGAAATTAGAGAAGGTGGGTTAAATGGGGAGGATGATGGGAGGGGAGGGTAAAAGGGGGAGTAGGGGACGGGACAACTAACACTAAAGGCCTTTTGAAAGGCCATATGGAGACCTACTACTACAGAAGCTTCCTAAAACGTATACATACATGAAAGGAATTTAAAAAGAGTCGCCATATAACAGGGCAGAGAATGTCCCAACTAGACACTTTATTTATACTACCAAGTAAAATCTCCAGTACCTGGAATGAAGTATTGGCCAAAGGGATCCCATAGACCCCTCCAAATATCATAGGTCATTTCCAAGGCTATTCATTACCCTCCACAACCTGATGGTAAGGCCTCATCACTGAAGACAATGCTTACTTATGTCATCAAACATGGAGAAATCAATCTGGCGCCAATTAGAAGCTTCACCCATACTTACTAGCATCCGTGGTACTAGAAGGTACTTTGAAAACTACCAGAGGTGAAAATGAATCATTAGTATCACCTAGCTACAAACCTTGCCACCTACAACAGAGACCTGCCAGCAATATATACTGGTACAATAGTGGCTCAGATGTTATGGGAGTAAACAACCACTTCTTGACTGGCTTTAAGGTCCACTCCATGAGATGGAACCAATAAATGACAATGTTGTGATGAGGCCAAGAACCTGAGGCCAGACAGATCATGAGCCTGGGGGAAAACCTACAACTATTATATTCTGCTAAATAAACATAAGCAATAAAATGATTCCTAATGGCACATCCTTATACCTATAGATCAGGGCACCATTCCTCTATCATCAGAGAAGCTGCTCCTTGCAGTAGATAGTAATTAACACAGAGACTCACACACAACTTAACAGTGTCCAAACAGTGAGAGACCATGGAGCCCTAAATGGGATGTCTTTATCTCCTGGGGTTGGTTTTTTTTTCTATGTTAGATGCCTAGGGAGGTGTGAAGACCAAAGAAAATGAGATGGCTGCTACCAGAAATTTCCAATTCAGTAATGATACCCCATCTTAAGGGAAGAAAAGAATTGAAATAAATAAGCTTCCTAGGCTTTGACCTACAGATTCATCAGGTAGTCAGTCAGATTAAGTAAATCAAATTGCCTCATCCAATAGGTTTTGACAGTCTTTACATCTGAAATCTTCTAGAGGATCAAGATGAAGGCGAGTTTAACTTGTCACAAGTTAGTCAAAGAGTTTCCACATTCCTACAATCAAAACTTCCATGTGGACTGCATACCCACCCTCCCTCTTCTTTCTTCAGTCCCCGACACCCTGGGGTCCTCATTCTTCCTCTAGAATATCTTCTCTAACCTTGTGGGGTGCATACAGCTCCAGCTGAACATCAGCTTGACATATCCAGGAATCATGGGCTTCTAAGTTTATCCTGGAAGCCTCTAGTAAGCCACAAACTCTAATCTTAAAACCTGCCCCAAACAATTCACGCTAGTACTTAACTCAAATACGATAAAATAATTTCTGTGCAACTCTGCTTCTTCCACTAGTTATATACTGGTTATCGTCCTTTGAATTCTGAATATTTAGCACTGCCCCCTGCAAAAGAGTAGGTACCCAGAAAATATAGGTGTGCTTGAGTGGGTTTTCCTAGTGAAACCAAGAGCAAAAGAAAACAGGCCCCAAGGAGAGAGGGGGTTTCTCATGATATATAATGCAGATTATCATCTGCACCACATGGATTTTTTTTCCTGATGCTTACGATTCGCTTCAATGCACACGATCCAGATAAATGAAGTACGCCAATAAAATGTTCAAAGACCGCCAAGGGAGAAAAAGTGGATGCTTATCCAGTGCATAATTAAGATGCAAAACTAAAACGCATTTTTTAAAATACTAGATCCTCAGGCTGAGAATCCTTTATGAAAAATGCCTCGGATGGAGAGTGCTTCAGATGGTTTTGGATTTGGGGATGTTTGCCCATACATAAGGACATAGCTTGAAGGTAGAACCAAAGTCTCATCTACGTCCCATCCACACATCCTAGATGTATCCAAACAATAGTTTTGAGGTGCATTTTGATTGACACCTGTCCCATGATGTCAGGTATGGAGTTTTCCACTTGTAATATCATTTCAGCTCTAAAAAGGGTTTGGGTTCTGGAGTATTTCTGATTTTGGATTTTCAGATAAGGGATGTTAAACTTATATTGGTCCAACAACTTAAAGATGGTCAAAGAAAACCTGTTGTCCCTAATTCAGGTTATGTTTCTATGAAGACTCTAGATCACACTGTACAATTCACTCACCTCCATTGTCTGCCTTAGTTGAGGCAACCTACAACGTGCCTTTTCACTGATTATGGAGACCCTTAAGTGAAGGTTTCTGCTCAGACTTCACATTTTCTAACTTTTATTTTTTTAAAAACCTTTTTTCATTTAACATACCAATTACAGTTCTCCCTCCCTCCCCTCCTCCCACTCCCCCCACCTCCTACCCAGCCCACCCACCATCCACTCCTCAGAGAGGGTAAGGCCTCCCATGGGGAGTCAACAAAGTCTGGCACATCAAGTTGAGGCAGGACCAAGCCCCTCTCCCCTGCATCAAGGCTGAGCAAGGTATCCCTGTATAGGGAATGGACTCCAAAAAGCCAGTTCATGCACTAGGGATAAATCCTGGTCCCACTGCCAGGAACCCCACAAACTGCCCAAGCCACACAACTGTCAACCCACATTCAGAGGGCTTAGTTCGGTCCAGTGCAGGTTCCCCAGCTGTCAGTCCAGAGTCCGTGAGCTCCTACTAGCTCGGGTCAGCTGTCTCTGTGGGTTAACCCATCATGATCTTAACCACCCTTGCTCATATAATCCCTCCTCCCTCTCTTCAACTGGACTCCAGGAGCTAGGCCTGGTGCTTGGCTGTGGGTCTCTGCATCTGCTTCCATCAGTTACTGGATGAAGGTTCTATGGTGACAATTAGAGTAGTCACCAATCTAATTACAAGTGAAGGCCAGTTCAGGCACCCTCTCCACTATTGCTAGGAGTCTTAGCTGGGGTCATCCTTGTGGATTCCTGGGAATTTCCCTAGCACCAGGTTTCTCCCTAACCCCATAATGGCTCCCTCTATCAAGATAGCTCTTTCATTGCTCTCCCTCTCCATACCTCCCCCAACTCAACCATCCTGTTCCCTCATGTTATTATCCCTCATCCCCTCCTCTTTGCCCCCCCCCCCTTTACCTAGAGATCTTATCTATTTTGCCTTCCTAGGGTGAACCATGTGTGTCCCTCTTAGGGTCCTCCTTGTTACCTAGCTTCTCTTGGGCTATGGATTGTAGCAGACTTCACTTTTAAGCCAAAGCAATAACTAAGACTTCCAGTGGTGATTCATTCAACTGAGCAGGACCAGGCCTACACCCTGAAGCTGTGCCCTCACCCTTGTTCGTTCTCTTGGTAAATTCCTGGTGAGTGCATGAACAGAAGGATATACCAAGAAATCTGCCATCCCTTTCAAGTGTACCCAGCTCTACTGGAGTTTGCAATTCAGTAAGCTAACCTCCTTTGTTTCCATGCAACAAGATGAGACAAAAAACGAAGCTACGCAAAGACTAGCAGCCCAAAGAGAGAAGAGCCAAGTGCAAGCGCCAAGGGAGGCAAGAGAGATGTGCCACGGCACGCAGCAGAAACCGACGTCACTGTGGATGAAAGAGTGAGGGCAAGAGAGACACGCCACGGCACACAGCAGAAGCCGACCTCACTGTGGACGTAAGAGTGAGGGACACAGATTCACCATGACTATAAAATACCGTGAACAAGTTGCAGGCTTTAGTGGTACTAACTGATAGGTACTGCAAACAGACAGTGCATTTCTGACTGAAATCTAAAACAGAGCCATCATCATTCCATAGCACAGACCCACCCCTAGAAAACCAAAGTCCTCAAGTCCCTTATATAAAATCATGTAGCACTTGTAAAAAGAAAATATGCACATATCTTCTAGAATATTTAATTCAGAATGCTAAATGGTTGTTCCACTTACTTTTTAGAAAGTGATGGTAAGAGGGAGAAAAGGAGTTGTCCGTGTATAGGAAAGGTAGTGTCTTTTAAAACCTATTTTCTATTCTCTTTCTGAGGTTGGTTGAATCCATGGATGTGGAATTGTATGGAGGGCCAACTGTAATTTAAACATGATAACTAGCCTCTCAAAGGCTATTTGCAAAAGCCTAAAGACAACTGGATAACATTATTTTGGAAAGAGATATAAACCATTCTCTAAATATATACTATTTTAAATAATGTTTTTATTAATTGAAAATGCAATGTATTTTGATCATATTCATCTCCCTTTAACTTCTTCAAGATCCTCCCCCACCTACCTACCCAATTTTTCATGTGCCCACTCTATCTATCTATCTATCTATCTATCTATCTATCTATCTATCTATCTATCTATCTATCTATCTATCTATATATATATCTCATCTATCTATCTACCTATCATCTACCTACCTATATAATCTATCACCTATCTACCTATCTACTTACCTATCTTATCTATCATCTATCATCTATCTATATATCTACCTATCTAATCTATCATCTATCTACCTACCTACCTATCTACCTACCTATCTAATCTATCTATCATCTATCTACCTGCCTATCTAATCTATCTATCATCTATCTACCTACCTATCTATCTACCAATTTATCTATCTAGTCTATCAATCTCCCACCCCACCCCATAAAGTCCAGCTTGTGTTAGTCAACAATCCTGGATGTAGGACCTGTCCTGGAGTGCGTTACCAGGTGTATTGGCTGGTTTTATGTTAACTTGACACAAGCTATAGTCATCTGAGAGGAGGAACTTCAACTGAGAAAATGTCTCCATAAGATCAGACTGTAGGCAGGCAAGTATGTAGAGCATTTTCTTAATTCTTGATTAAGGGGGAGGACCCAGCCCATTGTGGGTGGGAACACCCCTGGGCTGATGGTTCTCTGCTCTTTAAAAGAAGGAGGAGGAGGTTGAGCAAGCCATGAGGAGCAAGCCAGTAAGCAGCACTCTTCTATGGCCTCTACCATCAGTTCCTGCCTCCAAGTTCCTGCCCTGTTTGAGTTCCTGCCTTGGTATCCCTCAGTAGACTGTGACTTAGGACATGTAAGCTAAATAAATACTTTCTGATATAGAAATGATAAAAAAAAATAGATTATTGAATCTACTTTGATCAAAAAAACCCCAACTGTTAATCTCAAAATACTTTACATTGACATGGATTTGGTTTATTGATACAAATTTAAGGTCAATTTTGTTACACTATATGTATATTTCTACTCTTGTTTAAGGTATTATGTTTATGCAACTCATTTAAAATTGTAATGTATAATTAATAAATACAGATTAGTAACTGGTCATCTATGATAATCAGACTTATAGTCATGTTAGTTAAGTTTTCTAGGTATACAAAGATATATTAATAATTAGGTAGGTTATCTTCAAACACTTAAAAGACCAACAGAATATGGCATTTAAAATGTTTTTAAGAACTTAGACTTTTCTGGACAATGAGACACGTCTGCTCCTGGCAGTACCAATTACTTCAGAGAGGATGATGGGTATTGAAGAAACTTGTTATAGAGTTTGCTTACAATATGGAAAAGGCTAGCCATTTGAGCAAGAAACTGCCCTTGCCTGGACTGCTTGACAGCATGTTGTATAAACTGGACATGCAGGACCCATAAGTAAATGACCACTGAACTTTGCCAAAACAAGGCAGGATGGTTCTTCAGGTTCTTGCTTCACAGAAGAAACTGCCAGACATTCTGCAGGACACAGAAAAAAGTGACTGATGAGCTTTGCCAATAGTCAAAACAGTCCTTCAAATTTCCTGCTTCACTGAAAAGTATGCCAGAGACTCTAGGACTGTAGGCTAAAGATAAATGCCCCAACATTATAAAAGAACTTTGGATGACTGTCCAGACAGCCAGATGTCTCTGTCATTTCTAGAATTATGGAAGTTGCTTGCAAAGCACTTCCTGTTTACTCAGATAATATTATATCCTTCTGGGGTCTTTGATGGAGTTGAAGACTAGATAGTTATAATTATAGTTTTCCTTGGTCATGATAAATGATAAATTAGATATAAAACTTTAGACTCACAAAAATAGGATAGATGATAGAATATTTTCTTTACTTTTGCCAAATACAAATAGACTAGATATTATAACTGTAAATCCTTCTTGATAACTGTCTTGTTATATGTAATTTTACTATGTTAAAATGAAAACCTTCCTTTTTGATTAGACAGAAATGAAGAAGTGCTGTGTGATAGTGTTTCTGTATGCTGGGAATATATGTTGCTACCATTGGTTAATAAATAAGCTGCCTTGGCCTATGGCAAGACAGATTATAGCTAGGCAGGAAATCCAAGAGAGATAGAGGGAGAAGAAAGTTGGAGTCAGGGAAGACACGATCCAACTGCCCAAGCAGCAACAACATGCCAGCAGACCAGTAACACGATGGCCATGTGGCAATACATAGATTAATAGAAATGGGTTAATTTAAGATGTTAAAACTAGCTAGCAAGAAACCTGAGCCATAGACCAGTTTGTAATTAATATAAGCCTCTGTATGTTTACTTGGGATCAAGCAGCTGCGGGACACAGGCAAACCTCTGGCTACATTCCTGGAGTTTCTTTTGGCCATGGTGTTTCATCACAGCAGTAGTAACTCTAAGACACCAGTTTGTAACATCTTTGAAGAAAACTGATTTTCCCTCTCTCTCAACAGCAATCAAGTGCCAATAGCCCTTAGCTAGGAACAGGACTTTGTGCCCACTTCCTTTTCTCTGTGCTGGGAGCATAGTTACGATTTTAGAACAGTAAAAGGGATGTCTTCAAGAGACAGATCAGTATGGGACAAGCCCAACACATCAGGACAAAGATCCAAGGCAAACCCGCCGCACTCCTCCCAGTCTTGAGATGGATTCACAAAACCCTATCCTATCCTCACTGGCCAGTCAGTGAGTCTCCAGGGAGTAATTCTACACAGCAGGGTGGAACTCCCAACTCTTCCTCCAAAGACATCATTAAAATCCCTCACCTCAGGCCAGCAAGATGGCTCAGTCAGGAAAGGAATTTGCCACCTAACCTGAGGGTCTGGATTCCATCCCTGGGACCCAAAGGGTGGAAGGAAAGAATGAACTCCAGACGGTTGCACTCTGACCTACTCACACACTCATGCAGGCATGAGCCAGTAAATAAATAAATGTGATAAAAAAAATCCTCCACCTCCACGCATGAAGCCCATTTGGGAAAGATGAGTATCTTCCAAATGAAGAGCCTCTAAGAACCATTCATCTTCCCGTTCTTTCTCAGACAACAAGGCCTCTTCCATCCACATAGGAACAGATGCTGCATCATACAGTAGAGAATTTCATACCATGTGTTTTGATCATATTCATCCCCTTCCACAACCTGTCCCAGATCCCCCCAAAACCTTCTACCCCACACACACACCTTTATGATTGTGTGCATCTCTCATCTCCTCTCTCCTCCCCTTTCTAGTCCCCTTCCCTTCCTTCCCTTCCCTCCCCTCCTCTCCTCTCCTTTTCCCCACCCCCACCCCCATGGAGTCCAGTTTGTATTGTCCAGCAGCATCTGTGATTCAGGGACTGTGTGTTGCCCTGACTGACTTCTTGCCAACTGAGTGAATGTGACCGAAGCCTGACTGCCCAAGCACAGGCTCCACTCTGCCCCGACTCACATGCCTGCTTACAGTGGAAGACTACCATGCTGCTGCCGAGAAGCACTATGAAGGGGAAAATGGAGTGACCGGCATGTCACAAATGTCCTCGGATGTTTATTCTTTCCTTTTGGCCAAAACACAGCAATACAGTCTTTCTGTGGTGATATTTTATCTGTGTACCCCCAAATAAAGTTTATCTGAGGATCAGAGGAAAAAGCCAGCCACCATAGTAAACGTAGAGGTTAGGCAGTGGTAGCACAAGCCTTTAATCCTATCACTCGGAAGGCAGAGATCCATCAGGATCTCTGTGAGTTCAAGGCCACACTGGGAACAAAGCCAGGCATGGTGGTACATACCTTAATCCCAGCACTAACCATAAAGGTCTGGAGGTCTGTACAGACAGACAGGAAGTGACAGAGCTGAGCAGGAAGAGGAAGTGATGTAGCTGGGCAGAGAGAGGAAATGAGATGGCAGAACAGAAAGGCATATAGGCATGGGTATACAGGAAGTAGGTCTCTGGCGGAGGATCTCCAAGTGGTGAGAACATGGCTGGCTTCTTTCTGCTTTTCTGATCTCTCAGCTTTTTACCCTAATATCTGGCTCCGGGTTTTTATTAATACGACCGTTTAGCAATTTGTCTACAGTCTTTCTCCTTGCCTCTTTAAGGTGGATAATGTATACCTTACTCTCAAACAATGAAATGGCATATGGGGCAACTTTCGCAGACCCCGTAGTACCCAGGCTCCTCTGGCTGACACGTTAGGTTAGGTAGCACAGCCTAGCTATCCTAAAGGAAACTTGAAAGGATAGGAGGACATTGCTGGAGCTAACCATCAGGCATCACTGCTTCACTAGCCTCTGATACTTGGTCCAAATCATGACCAGAACTTGCTGCTTTGGGTTCTGGTTCATTGCTAAGGCCCACAGACATCAGTTTTTAAAAGCCTAAGAATCAGACCACTCCAGATTCCACATTCCTCGTGAGAACATTCCAAGTCAGTGTATGCACTTCCAAGGATGGCAGTCACGTTCCAGCCTGTCCTACACCCTTGGTCAGGGCCAGTCTGAGACCACAGCAAAGACAAGCCTGAGGTCCTCCAAGGAGGAGGTCTCCTGTTTATGGTGCTTTGGGCAGGTCTCCAGGGCAATGCTTTAAGGAGGTCAGCAAAAGTGCTGGAGACTCACATCAGGCCTCTCATTGGGGTCTTAGCTACGAGGCCCCACTCTGCTGGCACAGCCAAAGGGCAGCCCTGCAAGACATGTGGCCAGGGCACATTTGCTGGCCCTGCTCTTAAACATAGCTGTGGCATGACTCTTAACTACGGGAAGTGGAGAGCTGCAATGTTTACCCCAACTCATCAATAACGCCTTTATCTGAACCAGATTTCTCAGGCACGAGTCAGGGGTAGCCTGGGTAGATATTGAGTTAAGAATGAGCCCAATGCAAGCTGTCATGTTGCCTTGGCATGACAAAAAAAAAGTCTTCAAAGCTCTTCTCAACACTCTAATTCTAGAATTCTAAGAACTGTGACTCAGTATGTATTAAATTTCCATGAAAAAGACGGAAAAGATGCTAAAATTCTAGAACACTGGAAATTTATTAAATCTGGGCTGTGCCCATGAGAGAGAGAGAGACTTAAGACATTAAAGATCTCATTAAATCCTACCACCCAAGATAATCCACTCAACATGAATTCCTATCCACATCCATGTAAATATAAACACGTCACAAACAGCGTGTGTTGTGGTCACAGTTACCAGTCATACAACAACAATCACACTCACTTTGAACTTGCAGATTTACTTTGGAACAGAAATACTGCACTCAACAAATGCAATACTCTTCTACAATATATATGCCACTGAACTCCAGTACTGGGGTGGAAACTGGGTCGGCCATTCTTCTAATCTGTAAGGGGATTCAGTTTTAGGCAAGACGGAATTCAGCCTCCAAGCCACTGCTTTCTATGAGCAACCATGCCTCACCACACCAAGAAAATCAAGGGAAATATGTCCCAAAGCATACAAGATGGCGTATCAGTTTCCAAACAGTTGCTACCCTGCTGTGAACCCCAGCAAGGGCTGCAGCTTATTGTCAACACTGAGGGGATAACACAGCAGAGAGGGGAGATGAATGGAAGAAAGGAGGAGAGGAGAGGGAAGACATCACCACCTCTGGGCAGCAGAAGTAGTGATCTAGGTACACGAAATGGGGGCTTGTCCCGATTCTCAGCTCAGTTGAGACCCAAAGGCTATACTGCAAGGTGTTCACTGGTACGTGTGGCTAAGTGCTAAACCAGGGGATGAGCAGACCCTCCAAAGAGATGCCTGGCCATGCAACCAACACCTTAGAGACTGTGTTCAAGAGAATTGGCTGTCTGGGGCCCCTGAATCTTGGAACTGACTGACAAGTCACTCACCAGCACATTCCAGATGGTTCTGACAGAGAAGCTCCGATTCTCTGCCTCAATCGGTTTCCTCAAACTGGGATGTGATGTGCATACCAAGTTTTCTTTCTTCAAGCCATGGAGGTAATGGTAATGAAGCCCACAATGTCCCATGCTGTCTTTTATTGGGAAATAGGCAAACTGGAAATCATACAAGAATGGCTGAGGAAGGAGTGAGGGCCCGGCTCATTGTACACTCACATACATTATAGAAACACACAACGAAGTTGTCAAAAGTGAATCTGTATAGGTCAAGTATGATAATCGTTACCTGAGGCAGAGGCGCCAGCGAGGACAAGCATGAACCTCCCCTTAGGGACGTCAGGACTGAGTCCATGGCACTGTAAGGTTGTGTCGTGTAGACAGTGTATGCCTCTGGAAGGCACGAAAGGTCCAAAACCTCTGAGGTACAAACTATATACATAAAGTGCCTGGATCTACTTCCCACAGGACATATCCCAGGTGTGGCTCTGCATAAGCCCAAGACATGACCATGGAATGGTCCTGTGTTTTGGTGTGTTTACATTGTCTCACATGAGTCCTTACAGAACATGAGCCCAAGTGGCCAATGTCCTCAGCAGATCAGAAAGGAAAGGTATGAAATGGAGCAGAACGTTCTTAGTGCAAAGGGTATTTGAAGTCCATATTCACTTAACCTTCTCTAAACATGCTCAATAACAGTGAATTTTCATCATTAGTTCACATAAAGATGATAAAAGTTTTGAATTTTTAACAAACTAAAGATAAAACATATGCATGGCAAGGAGATAAAAACATTTAACCAGAAAAACACATATAATCCCCCCACATTCGGAAAGCTAAACTCTGTACATTGATTATTGATTATTCAGGTAGAGAGAAGTCAAAATGGGTCTTATGAATTCTGTTCCCAGGCCCAGCCAGTATTCCAGGAAAGCAAAGGCAGAGGCAACTATTGCAAGAAAAAACCTCATCTGTCTCTACACACTAAGGAAAGTGATCCCAGAGGGCCTTCAGAGGGTAAAAGCACCGAATCTTCATCCATGTGAAAAGTCTGGCTAGGACAACTGAATGCCACATTCCTGAGAATCCGGCTGATGGTCTGCACAGCTTCAATCCTAGAGCCCGGGGCTGGTGCCCAGCTAAGGTTTGTTTAGTATAGTTTAACAAACAATAACTGTAGATCTAGAAAGAGAGCACAGCATCCAACTCATCTGACTCACTCCTCACCAAAGAGGTGGTAGCGGTGGGTTTGTTGTTGCGTGTGTGTGTGTGTGTGTGTGTGTGTGTGTGTGTGTGTGTGCGCGCGCGCGCACGCATTCTTCAATGCACAATTACAAGCTTCTCAGTCTGTATAATGTTAGTTGTATCAATATGTTTTCAGGGCTGACTACTTGATATTGAATAACCAGTTGGTGAGCTCTTCCCTGGGAAAAACTATTCTCAAAGAAGGAATTTTTAAAAAGAGAGAGGTAAGGCATTTCTGCCACTACACTGGTACACTTCCTTTGTGACTGCCAAGTTCTGCTATGTGACCACCATCACTGGACTCTATTAAACACTTTTTAAAAACCTTTAAGCTCTGGTTGGGTCTGAAGGGAAAGGGGAACGCACGCCCCTGCTGCCACCAGCTCTTGCCAGTTGGCCAGGTTCACCCTGAACTCTCAGAGGGTTTTCTAGACATCACTTGGTAGCTGACAGTCAACTAAGTAAGATTATTTATGCCTTGGGAAGCAACAAAGGTACAAAATGGGTTCGCTTTTCCCCTTCTCAGCGAACCAGAGTTTAGACCTTTGTTAGTCCAGCAGAGTCTGAAAAAAGATCTGAATGGGTAAAGTGGACCCTAGCTACAAACTAGGAAACAACCTGACTTGGCTAAAGTCAAAATACAATATACAATGAAGAGGAGGACAGGAGAGAAAATGTCAACACCAGGGGAGAGAGGCCCCATCATACTCCGCACCCAGAGGGGTTAATCGGAGAGGCAGAGATGCAAAGACACAGGGTCTCACCGTGGGGTGAGAGAAGCCCATTACAGAAGTGAACACATGACAATATCGTGGCACCAAAGTAAGGCGCCTTCCGCCTATCGGATGCTAAGTGCATTCTTTCATTCATACTTGGTCTAACCACAAGTAGTTGGTAATATACCAAAAAGATCATGCAAACCACATTGCCGGGGGAAGCAGAGTAATTACCGAGTTTAGTCCTTACTCAGGGCTGAACAGAGCTCTGTGCTGTGGGTTCCTCACCACAGGGTCTTGGAATGCCTAAGCGTAAACTTTCGTTCTTGGTGAATCGACTGAGCTCCAGACTTCTGATCCTCTCAAGTGCTTGTTTGCTTACAATCCCCTTTCTTCCAAAATTGTAATCATCTGCCTCAGTAGGTCATTGCCCCACCCTCGTCGTACCAAAAGTAGCCCCTTTTTGGATGCCTGGCCCTCTCTGGTGGGTCCTGTAATTCCTGTCCAGTGACTAAAGATGAGTAGACGCTCCTCCCGTGACCTGAACTCCATCTCACTATTTGGAGAGCCTGTACTCAAGCCCGGCATATGACTGTAAACACATTGGATTTCCCCATATTAAATCAGCCCCTGGGCTAGAATGACAGCATCAGCCATTCTAAAAAGCAGCCTCCAAGACTTCCTCAGAATAAGAGACATCGGATGTGGTAAGGAGCTAGCCCGTAAACTAGAATGCATAAGACATGTGACAGCACCCACAGAAAGCCTTTGCTATTTGTGTACTGAGGTTG
>CABHPH010160111.1:0-46495 GCA_902168325.1 Peromyscus nudipes | reverse complement strand
AGCCCTAAAGTATCTAGGTTGGTTCAATTTTGCAGTCCTGTTCACAATCCTGCATCTCTTAGCAGTTGACATTATCAACAATCAAAAAATTCAAAATAAACAATACTGTATAGGACTCAGACTCCCTGTGTATTTCCTATCTTTACGTGGCTTTTTTCTTTTATATTACTTTTACTGTCTCTTTGGACTTGACTTTATTTTTAAACTATTTCTTTCTGTGACTGTCTATACCTATTTTCTTTTCTTTTCTTTTCTTAAGCCTACACACATTGTAAAACACAGTGGAACCTGTTTAGAGGGGTTTTTCCGTCTGGATCTCTTTCACTGTGCATCTCTAGTCTTTTTTGACCACACGAGCAAACTTTAAACTGCTAAGCTATACCTGAATCCTCCTTGACTGGCTCCACCCACTTCTCAGGTTGTGAAAGTGAAGCCTAAAGCTCACAGCCTGGTCAGAGGTTCATGACCAAGAACTGCATTCAACCTTCCGAGAGTTCTAGAATGCTGATGCTTGCACTGTAGCAGGTGTTTTTACTTAGTTTTTTGTTCCTACTTAACTGTACTAGCTGCTCAAGGGCTCACTGTCTGGCAGAAACTCTTAAAGGAGTCATTTTTTTTTTTAAAGCTTTCTCAGGTATTATGGAAATTCGAGCACATGTTGGTACACCAAATCGTTGTTGTTTGTTTTTGCTCTTATGAAAAGCCTGCAATCTAGCTCCAAATAAATCACACATGGAGGCCTATACTTAATTATAAATGCCCGGCCTTAGCTTGGCTTGTTTCTTGCCAGGTTTTCTTAACTTACATTATCCCCATCTACCTTTTGCCTCTGGGCTTTTTCCTTTTCTTACTTCTGTATATCTTACTTTCACTCTTACTCCGTGTGTGGCTGTGTAGCTGGCCCTTAGCACCCTCTTCCTTCCTCTCTTGTTCCTTCTCCCTTTCCTCCCAGATTTCTTCTATGTATTCTCTCTGCCTGCCAGCCCTGCCTATCCTTTCTCCTGCTTTCCCACTGGCCATTCAGCTCTTTATTAGACTATCAAGTATTTTAGACAGGCACAGTAACACAGCTTCAGAGTTAAACAAATACAACATAAACAAAAGTGGCACACCTTAAAATAATATCCCCCAATACACAGCTGAGCTAGATTTCTGTCTCCATGCACAAAATCATCAAGCCATGTTTGTGACAAATATATGAAGGTTTATTATCATCTTCCTCTTAAAACTGACCTACTTATTCACTGAACATGAGTGAGTTAGGCACCATGTTAAACATAGAAGACACTGTAATGGACAAGGTGTAGAGATTCCCTGGTTTCTTAATCATACTTCAAAACAGGAGTTAACTAGTAACACAAAGAAGTCTCTACACCCAGTGTATCACTCCATCTTCTAACAAAATCCATATGTAAATATGGCAAAGTCTTTAATACCAGGATGCTGGCTGATGGAATGACTGCTCCCACCTCCCTTAACTCCAATTAACACCTTACATTCCAGATATGGTCTAGTGAAACAAGATGATAGCCATAGCAGTGCCCAGATCTGAATACTACTAATTCTATTAATGAAGCCTACAATTGCATTAAGGTGATCCATAGCCTCATTACACAATTAGATCCATATAAAGTTACAATCTACTAAAATCCCCTCGTATGTGATAGAGATAAATGACTTTGGCACTGGTTTTTGCCATAATGTCTTGCACAGACAGGCACTCAGAAGCACTGAATGACAGAACATTTCAGTGTAATCTCATGGACAAAGATTTTCTGATTGCCTTTTCTCTTTTCAAAGAATAACCCTTCTATACCATTATATCCCCAAAGATGCAAGCTATGCTTTAAAAGAAGGTGAAATTGTTATGTTGGTGTCATTCTGAGTGAAATTTTCTAAGTGTGCATGATGAGTGCTAAATTTTACTTGGTGTTAGCCTATCAAAAGGACCCTTGAAAAGAAGTAGAGAACATAAAATTTTTGTTACTGTTTTAAACCCTCACACCACCCTGATACCCTGACGTTCTTAGAAGCAAATTATAACAGAGAAAATTATCTTGTAAAATACATTCCAAACTTATGCCTTTCTCTTAGAGAGTAAACATGTATAGTTGTTTCTTAAAGAAGAACAACAGAAATAAATATAAACTTACTCCACTAATAAACCTATGAGACTTTCTAAGCCATAAGTACAATGAGAGTAGGCAAAAAAGGGTCTCTAAAATACTTTATAAAAACCATACAGCATGGCATCAGCCACTAAGTCTATGGGACATAGAAGGATAATGATTTCAGATCACACTGCCTCCCAGCCCAGGAGCTCAGAGTGAGGTCCACACAGCAGCAGAGCCACCTGGGGAGTTGCTGGAATGCAAATTCCCAGCAGCACCTCACATCTTAGGAATGAGAAATCCAGAGGAGAGTATACAACAAAATGTCTTTTAATGTGCCACCCCCAGGTGATTCTGATGCATGCTGGAGTTGGAAAGCCACAGCTCGATACACAAATACATCCTGGAGATATATCAAAGAGAAATAACATCAAAATGGAGTGGTCCACATGAGGACACTGATAACAGCTAAAGTTATTGAACCAGATTACAAAACTATGCATTTAAAGCACTTTAATGGGAATATTGCTAAACATTTTTTAAAAGTTGCCTATTTTACATGTTAAGTGAAAACTGAAATAAAATAACAGCATTGTTATCACTTAGGGATCAACTGCTACATGCCAAGAAGTGTGCTAGGCATTTCAGATGTGCATACCCATATGCATGTACATTTGTATTCAAGAAGGATACTGATTCATGAACACGGACCATGAATCTATAGAACTACATTTTGTCATTCTGCTTGGTGTAGTCAGTTTTAAAGTATTTTAATAAAGACTACTTTTCTAATTGAATTTACTCATATACAGCTCAAGTTTAATTACAAATGGAGATACAAGTGGTTTAACTGAGAGGATCATGAACTACTGGGAATGAAAGGGAAGAAGCAAACATCCTAGCATGAAAGTCTTCAACATGAAAGAAAACAAAGCCTGTCAGGCTGCTGCGTATGAAGACAAACAAGCTCTGGGCATGGACTTCGGGTCCAAGCCAAGGCGCTGCCCCCACCACCGAGTCTACCCCAGCTAACTGTCATGAGCTCTGCTACATAGATTGGTATTAATGCCTACCTTATACACAAACAGGGAATTTAGCACAGGGTAACAAATGTCAGTAACTCAAAGTAACAACAGTAATAGCCCTCGATGGGGAGTCAGGAATACAGGGAAGCACAGGCTTCTGCAGGGAGAAAACCTCAGTTGGCTCGGTGCATGTGGCAGCTTGGGCATCTAGGTTTGCTCCCCCTCCCCCTTCACCCCTCCTTTGTCAAGAGGAAATTTTGTTCTTTAAATTTTCTTCAAGAACTTCTAGAATCGAAAACTTACCTGCCTGCTAACTATGGAGTCCTGCTTTTCACAGGTTTCTTTTTAACTTTCCTATAAGTTCAAAACTGGGAAGAGCTTGGCCTATTTTTGTGAATGTTATATCCTCAGTACTTACAGCTGCCTGACCCACAGTAGATACTCAAATATTTGTTGAATGTATGCATAACTAATGAATGGCTGTCACATCCCACCACAGACAAAAATGAACCAAAAGCTATAGAACATGAAAGACTTAAGGATAAAAGAAACAGCTGGTAAACAAGCTGGCCCCTAAAAGGCCCCACCAACACTGCATTCAGCACACATGCAGTATAACCCAGGCTACACTAACTGGCATACAAGAGAAGGGTGCCAACACTTGGAAACATCAATGTCTAAACCTTTGATTCCTGGAGATTCAAGACAGACTGGTACAAACTGACTACAAGGAAGAACCCTTTTCTTTCCTAATAATCTCTTAGTCATTTTTGCTTATCTTTACAATGAGAACGGCGTAAGGAATGTCTGTGCTGTACAATGAGTGCTTAGGAAACCCAACTTTGCATACTCATGGAAGCTGGAGTGGGACCTAGTGTACATCCCCATGTTCCAGAGCATTTGGGTGATATGATCTAATAAAGCTCTGTTTTCTCAGTCTTAAAGTCCAAAGGTTCAATTACATAATCAGGGGATCCCATGTAACACTTGAAAACACCATGTCTTGATATATTACTCTCCACTGCATAAAAATTCTTGAAGGTGATAAATAAAGGTATTTGCTATAAATGCTACAGAATTACAATTTTCATTTAGTGGACACTTAATTTCTTCTGGGATTCTGAGATTTCCACTATGTGACAAAAAACTGCACATGAGGTAAAAAGTAAATGTTGTATTTGCCAATCCATTCAATAGTCACTGGGTGACAGACAATGCTCCAAATCCTAAGAATAAAGTGTGAATGACAGTCCCTGCCTGAATGAAACTTAATTATAAATGATAAATACATTATTTTTTAAACAAGGCTGCTATGATAGGACATGGATGGAACTGCTATTTGGCTTATGTCTGAAGGCCACTGGCTGAGCAGGAGGAAAGAGAAAAGTGACTTAGGCCAAGGAACCTTCAACAGGCTCAGAAACACCCAGAAATAATTTTCTTCAGTTGCAGTTCTGCAACAGCCTTCAAAGCATCACAGAAGCTTAAAACTGCCTCTGCACTACACAGAGAAACCCTGTCTTGAAAAAAAAATTGGGGGGCTGGAGAGATGGCTCAGTGGTTAAGAGCACTGGCTGCTCTTCAATTCCCAGCAACCACATGGTGGCTCACAACCATCTGTAATGAGATCTAGTGCCCTCTTCTGGCCTGTAGGTATTCATGCAGGCAGAACACTATACATGATAAAAAAAAAAAAAAAAACTTAAAAAAAAAAAAAAAAAAAAACTGCCTCTGCAAAGAATGTTTGTTTTATTTCAAATTATTCTGGAAGGCAGAATTTCATGTAGATGGTATACCTTTAGAAGTGAAAGCCCCGTACTGGAATATTTTAAATTCTGTGAAGTTTCCTCAAACCATCCCCACCAAAAACGTGCTTTTTCACTCACTCCTTAAGTCATGTCACAAACTACAAAGAAAGGCTCCTGACTGTTCAGGCGCTCCCAGTTCTTTGTGGAGTGTCTTCTCTGGTTCCCTAGCCTCCATCCCCCCAGGCTACACAATTCAGGAACCACCTAGAAAGGCAGTTGTCCTGCAATGTCTTCTGAGAACACACTCCCAACCGCGGAACCGTGAGATCAGAAGCAATGTCACGTCACAAACTCTCCATGGGGACAAGGGTCAGGTCTATACTGACAACGCAAGACAGCACCCACTCGCCCCTGTTGGCTGGAAAGAGGGTGTGGGATAAAATGAGGCTTTCATTATTAACTTGGGTCTCTGATGATTCAAGAATTATCTCAAAACAAAACTAAACAGAACAAGCATCTGAGCAAATACAGCCCCCTTTTTATTTATTGGTATTTCTCACTTATTATTTCAGATCTCTTGGTCTAATATTATTCTACATTAAGCCCCTGATTTAAGTTTCATTTAAATTTCCTTCTTTTAAATACATATCTCTCCTCATTTGAATTCTCTAGAGTTTTCAGCAAAGAAGTAGGAGTTTAGTGTAAACTTTTCCTATTTGCATTAAGTAATTGGATAGCTTGCCTAAGCTTAATGAAACAAATACCAGTTGCTGATGCCCTTATACCTCAAGCCCCAGCAACTTAGCTCTTTTTCTCTGAATATTCTCAATCAGGTGAGAGACTTAAGATATATCGGCAAAATGAGTTTCTAAAAACCAGCCAAATATCTTAAAATGAATATTATTGCATGTCCCTTCTAAATGAGACTCAAAATTACTCATTACATTCAACTCACACATCTGGTATAAAATCTAGTTCTCTATAATATGGTCCCAGGGTAAAAAATAAATAAATAAAAATCACCCAGCTTTATTGCCTTCTGAAAAACTTAAAGATTTTAAGGAAGTGGAAGGGGAATTTTAAAAATAACTTTAGCTAGGCATCTTTTTATATATCAAATTTCATCATGCTCCATGAGAGAGGCATTACTTTTAACAAAATGAAAACTCAAGACACACATCGAGGCAGGAAATGCTCTGAGTACGATTTCTGAAGCAAGCTATGTTTCTTAAACATCCTGAAAGGCTATTCCCCTCCTGGAGCATGATGATGTGCACCTGTAACCCCAGAAGCCTGACTTTGAATTTGGTGAGCTCTGCCTCAAAATGAGAAGTAAAAAGGGTTAAGCTAGACCTCAGCCAAATGAAGAGTGTTTTGCCTGCCAAGCTGAGATACAAAGTTCATGGAGACGGAGTGCAGGTGAGCTCTCAACTGATATTAGTTTTTATGGTATCCCATCCAACGTCAAATAAGAACAGGACTTAAGTTCATTGTTATCAGAGTTATTTTAAAATATGCTATTTCATGTCTTTTCCCAACATCAAATGCACTTCACTGGTTGCCCAATGTGGTCTGGCTCTTAATATCCCTGAACTTCTGTAAGTCAACATCCTGCACATTTGGTCATTCCATAATAGCCAAATTTGTCTTTATACAGGTAGACACATAAGTAATTCTACACAATTCCAGCTAAGTAAATTACTTTATAATTTAATATATAAGGCCATTATACTTCTGGGAAAAAGTGGATAAGAACCTCAGATAAGGGGTGAGAATAAATGGGAAAATGTGATTGTTAGCATTAAAGTGATGTGACTAAATGATTTATCTAAAATTGAACTACGACTATTAGACAAGATCTGCAAAATATTGTAATGTAGTTGGCTCCAACAGACTGAAGCAGAGAGAAGCCAGCGACTGTAACCCCCCAAGTCACTTTGAATAGTAAGGAGAAATTCCATTTTAATGCTTCATATTTTGTCAGAACATGCTGAACTAGCATTGAAAATTCTGTTTACCATTCATTTTTAGACAGAAAAGCTGAGCTGGATAATTCAATGAACTAATTATTAGACTATTAAAAATAGTGACAGAATAAGCACACAGTTTTCCATTTATAAGACTTTACAAAAATAAAAATACATAGCAAACTTAGCACGCAGCTCAAACTATTACAAATTCTGGAAGGAAATGTATATGGAATAATATTCCAAAATAAATACATGTAGGTGAATGTACATTAATGTAGCTCTGATAGATCCATACATAACATCTATATGTGTGACAGACAGAAGTGGGAGTGGAGCAAGGGAGAGAGGGAGGGAGGGAAGGAAGGAGGGAGGGAGGGAGGGAGGGAGGGAGGGAAGGAGGGAGGGAGGAAGAGAGGGAGAGAGGGGGGAGGGAGGAAGAGAGAGAGAGAGATCTGTCTTAAAAATTGACTGATGGGCAATCTAGCAAATCATATCCTATAGCAATATTATTTAGCCATCACTGAGTATTGAAACCTGGTTCTAACCTATCTGGCCCACTTTGTCTTGATGTATTATTTCAAACAGCACTCTGACTTAAACAATCCAAGTTTCTTTGTGTTGTAGTTGGATCCTACACGGCCTTCAAATGCACTTAGAGTAAAAGCTTGGTCTTCACAGTATGTTCCCAAGTGGCAGAAACTCTAAGAGGCAGACCTTAATGGCAGCCCTTTAGATCACTGTGGGACATGCCCTCAAATGGGAAGGACAAGCCACTTCATCTTCCCTCTCTGTCTTCCTGGCTCATGATTAGTGAACAGCTCTTCTTTGTCAAAATCCCATCATGTGGTGCTGTCGCCCCAAAGCAACAAGGCCAACCCAACCAGTCATGGGCTGGAATCTCCAAAACTGTGGGCCAAAATAAACCTCTTCTCTTTATAAGGTAGTTTACCTCAGGCCCCTATAATAGAAGGAAAGGCTGACTAACACACCTCACTTTTCACAAGAATATTCTTTAAAAAAAAAAAAAAAGGTAATTTTATTTTAACTTGCACAAAATTTCGTTGAAGTTGGACATTTGCCTATGTAGCTCCAAAATGATGCAAAAAGGAAACCTGCCCCAAACTAGAGGCTGACAACTGTAACTTCAGGGTAACCATGGCCACCCTCTAAGCACTTTTCAGCCCACACTTCCAGGTGACTGCTTCCCATTTATAAATGGTGTATTATTTTGTACCTAGTGTTCCTATTTCATTTCTCATTTGGGAATAAAGCACCACCTGCCCTGCAGTTCCTGGGAGCTTCTTATCAAATCTTTACTGTGTTCAGAAGTGCATTTGTATTTGGACAGTATTCAGCTTAGGTCACAGGTAAGGACACCATACACAGGACCCAGCCTCTGCATCTGTTCCCCCTCATCATGCACAGTCAAGCTCCTACACAGGAGGAAGATCCATCGCAACTCAAAGCAAGTACTTTTGTCTTCTACTAGAGCAGCAGTTTTCAACCAATGGGTCCCGACCCATTTTGGGGTTGAATATCAGATATCCTGCACATTAGATATTTACAATACAATTCATAACTAGCAAAATTACAGTTATGAAGGAGCAACAAAATAATTTTATGGTTTGGGGGTCTCCACAACATGAGGAATTGTATTAAAGGGTCACAGCATTAGGAAGGTTTCAAACCACTGTACTAGAGTGACCTAGGCCACTTCTTTTTTCTGGCTTGAAGTGAATATTTACAGGCATCTTAAGCCAAGGTGATCAAGATTTTTAAGTGTACACTGATCATCATAATAGTCAAAACACAGCTGGATAACGGCAGATAGACACTATTAAACTGTGATGAATCAAGGCTTCAAAAGTCCTATGCTATGGAAGTTGTAGAAGGAAACTTACAACCTGTTCCTATTAAGCAGCTTGCTTACTGCATGGATGAGCCTCCCACTGCATCTTGCCTACAGCTTCCTTCACTGGAAGGAAAAAAAGGAAGCAGGGCAAATGTGATCATCTCTGGGACTATCGCTTTCATGAGTCCTCACTAGACAAATGTCAAGACCTTCAACATGGCTACAATAAACATGGGCAGTATGAAGAATGGGCAGAAAGACGATGAAATGGCAGTGTCCTAAGAAATACTGGCGGCTTCTCATAAAGAGCACACAAGGCTTTCAGAGAAGCTAAATACACTATCACATATGAAATATGCATTCTATCTTTTGCATTGTTTTGCACTTCCCTTTCTTTTTTCATAAAAAAATACACTTTTGCCAGGACAAATATGATGTAAAAGTATGAGACTACTAAATCTTGGGAACACAATCAATACCTCTCTTCATTTTTATTTGAAAGGACCTTCCAGCTTGAACCATACACACATACAGTCCAAGCTCATCCTTCTCTGTGGGAGATGCTCAAGATCAAAGCATGGCACACTCTTCCAGCCAGCCAGAGCAAGCATCTGTAGGGTAAGAATGGCTGCACAAATCCCTTTCCATCCATCCTTTTTCAATCAATTAGTGACTGGATTTCTAACCCTTTTGGTTCACAAACTGAGCATGACTGACACAAAAAGGTTGTTTTATAAACTGCTTGTGCTCCTGAGGTCACTGGGCTGCTTCCTTTTGTTTAGTGCTGAGAACCTGTGGTTTTTACCTTTTCTATTTTCTTGTTTGGTACAGCTTTGCTACCCCATTAATTTATAACCTTTATTAAGATTACAAAATTATTATTATTAAGACAGAAGAAATTATTCTGTCTTAACTGCTCTCAGTATAAATAATATGTGTGTGTGTGTGTGTGTGAGAGAGAGAGAGAGAGAGAGACAGAGACAGAGACAGAGAGACAGAGAGAGAGAGACAGAGAGAGAGAGAAAGAGAGAGATGCACATGCACCTGTCTGTCTATGCATGCCATCTAACAGCCTTGGTCTCTACATGGGAAACTGCACAGTGACAATTTCTAACACAATGACTGAAGTAACCTGTTTTCTTCTACTTTGCATTATTTGTTATCAATTTTATGTGCTCTCATTTTCCATTCCCCGTTTTCCTGGTTCCCCAAGCTGCCATACACCCCAACAGCAGCAAGCCCCTTCACTGTTTTTCGACTCTCATTACCTGCCTCCATTCTCCACACTCACTTTTTTCACTATAGTTGGAAATAGAAATCTGTAACTTGCTCAACCCTGCCCAGCAAACCAGGTGAGAGCAAACCGTGGATGCTTTCCTTCCCCTAACCTACCCCTTGGTTAAGAGTTGAATGCTTTCACTTGCACACTGTTCCTACATGTTCTCGAGGGTCTCTCTCCACAGTCAAGAATCTTGACCACATACATACACAAGCTGCGGGCTGATCCTCACGGTGCTTCTCTTCCTCTCGGGAGGGTCTCTGCTATAGGTAATTTAGTTTATCCTTTCTTTACCACTCTTCCAAGATGAACTATTGGTGCTTAGCTGTACCTCTCAGCTCACCAGCCCTCTTCACTCTCTGGTTCATGCTGGGACTATCTGAACTCTTAGTGCTTTGCTGATGGGTCCTGGCAGGCTCTCCAATGGGAGGTACCAGAGGGCACCTGCAAAGCTGAAGGAAGACCTACCTGGTGGCTTGCTCCTTTCCTGCCAGAACAGCTAGACTCAGGGACTAATTTATTCAAACTTGCAAGATTAACCTCCTTGAATGCCACTCTAGAGTCATTAGTCCCACCCACTGACACCCTCCTCAAATCATGGGCCTCTCTACCAGCTCAGAGACGTGAGTGAGCATCAAGCAGGAGGTGCCCCCACTTCAGAGCTTGAGTGGCAGTGTTCAAGCTCCACCTCTTTCCACTGCTCCCAAGGCAGAGAGACAGGGACCTCTTCCCAGCAGTTCTACCCTCAGATGCCTTGGGTGCAGTCCCCTCTCTGAGAATGGTCCAAATTAGGATGTAGTGAGTATACAAACTACACCAGATTTGGAAGACTTGACATGAAAGAAAAGGATATAACATGCCTCTTCAGTGAATTTTACATTGATTACATATTCGAGATATATTTAAAAGATAAATAGGATCATTTCTAGAGATTTCTTAATAAAATATAGACAGTTACTAGAAGTTAACTACGTAGGTGGCTCACACTGTACCCATAGGAAACGGAACTGCCTTAGGATTGGTAAATTTTGTTTCTTTTGTTTTTGACTTTTAAATGCCTCATGAACAAGTCTTACATCAAGTTTCTCTGTAAAAATAAGCAGTATGCTTAGTGTCCTTCACAGAGTCTACCAACTATCTGTTTATATTAATAAATTCCCAAATTCCTCATAGGTTAAGAGCTCAGAGGAGAACCTTTCCCAGGGCGTCACCCAGCTTCCGGTCTGCAGAGACCAAGCCCAGCATCCAGGAGACCTTGCTTCCTTACAAATTAGCTGTTCTTTCCATCTCGAATCTTCTATGGTTTTCTTCTTATCCTCAGAATTTCTCTTTATATTTCAGAAATTGTCACAACCTATGACTAGGTGTGCAACTTTCTCATCAATCCGGCCTAAAATGAAGTGGCCTTTCAACTGACAGGCTCCAGTCTGTCTTTGGCTTTGAGGAAAGCTGTTATTTAATTATTACCTCTACTCTAACCCTTCCTTTTGTCATCTTCTAAAATTTAGGCTATTTCATCACATATAATTTGCACAGAGTAAGTCTTTACTAAGAAATCAAGATACATCTTAATGCTGGTAGCATCTCATGATCAAGTGGTAAAAATTGCCAATGCTACAAACAGTGCGGGGCATAAACTATTGCAAAGAATTCCTGCAAGAAGCTGCTGTTCCTGAGTAGCTGTCTCAGGTACTGTCTTCTGGATGGCTACTGCAACAGCAAGCTTCCTCTTATTTTCATTGGTTGCCTCATCTGGGCTCAGACCCAGCTGTTGCACCACCCTCACTGGAAATACCTTTAGAACATAAGCCAAGAAACATCTACTTAGGTAGCCAGTGGAGTGTCACCAGCAAACAGGCTTGCAGCTTAATCAAATCTCCATGGTCCATGTCCACATGCCACACCCACCTAAACTAGCTGACAGGGATGGACACCAAACATCCTCTCATGAGCATCCTCAGAAACTGGATCCACCTGTGTATTCTTGTGCTACACTAAAACGAGCCACTGGCTCATACCCATTATCAGGTGTTACTCGATTTTTATTAAGACCAATTCTGATTGGTCTTAATAAAAACATGGAGTCAGATATCAGGGTGAAAGCTGAAAGATCAGAGAAGCAGAGCAGCCAGCCACTAGAGTTCTTACCTCTACTGAATCCTCAGCCTGAAAGGCTGAACTTCTGTCTCCTCCCCCCTTATATTCCTTTTCTCTGCCCAGCCATATCAATTGCTGTCTCAACCCCCCTAGTGCTGGGATTAGAAGTGTATGTGCCTACCAAGTACTGGGAGCAAAGGCATGAGATCCCAAGTGCTGGGATTAAAGGTGTGTGCCACCACTGCCTGGCCTCTATGGCTAATTAGTGGATGGCTTTGATCTCTGATTTTCAGGCAAGCTTTATTTGTTAGAGCATACACAAAATATCACCACAATTGGGCTCTTTAAAAAAAAAAAAGAAAGAAAGAAACAACCCTCAACCTCACCACAAACCTTTCCACTTTTCAATTTTCTGTCATCGCTTTCCATTGTAATAGTTACTTGAAGAACCTTAGAATAAAGTTTAATAAATGAAAAGCTAGTGTGCAGGTGACAGGTGCGGCGGCACAAACCTCTAATTCCAAAACTGGGAGCAGAGCAGAAGCAGGAGGAGGATTTAAGGCTAGCTTGGACTTCATAATGAAACCCTGAATCACACAAAATAAAACAACAAAACTAAAGATTGGATGAGGTAACCTGCCAACAAGGGTGGGCTGGGCTGAACACTAATGCTTATGAAAATAATTTTTATATATCATCTGTTCATAATTAGCTACACTTTCCTAAAAAGAAAACTGGTCTAGCACAGGCCACCTGTATTACAAGCACTGTGAAGTCACTGTGTACACAGAGGAAAAAACTGCAGAACACAATCACACACAGGCAATGCTCCACAGGGACGGGGCAGCAGGGGCTATCATAAGGATACAGAACAGCCAAGTGAGGAAAGAAAGACATCCAGCTGAAAGTTAAGGGCTAATGAAGCTATATAAGAAAGCAGGACAAACCTCTCTAGAAGAATGAGTGCTGCAAAACTAATTTTGAATCTCCTTCAACAAAGGATAAGCAGCCTCTTAAGAATCAAATTTTATATCACCAGGCACAATGCAATCATTATGATTCACTGGTTAAACACGCACCTCTAATCCGTATCAGTCTCTTCTGAAGAAAGATGGTCCAAAATTTTTAACTTGCACCCTCTGGAAAAATGAGAAGAGCTGACAAGGCCTAGCTACCCCTTAAGCCAACTGCCCTTCATGGTAAAAGTCACCTTGGCATGCAGAGAAGCACAGTGACAACACCGGCTTGCTCCAAAGCAATCCATCAGGCTTCTCTGACACTACCCATCAGCCAACACTCCAACAGAAGGTTCCTTGCAGAGGTTTTATTTCTAGTAGTCCCTCTGAAATCATATGAAAAAACAAATTCTAATAAAATTGCATTGATCTGAATACCACACCAAGCCATGTAGTGGATTTCATTTTAATTTTCACCTTAAACATGAAATGAGATGGTAGAAGTATGCAGATAAAAATAAAGAACTGAGATTCCTTATAACTTCTCCTACTGCCACTTGAGGATAACTCAAGTTCATTCCCTCACCTGGATTTCTCTTTCTCCATAATACTTAATTAATGTGTGACTGACACAAAACTTCTGCACATATTTACTATACACATTTTCATGAGTTTGGAAGTAAGTAAACACCCATGGACTCACACTACCATCAAAGCCACTAGCATATCTGTCATCTTAAATCTTCCATTCTTAGCTGCTTTGGATTTATTTGTAAGCATGTGTGTGCGTGTGCACGGATACATGTGTGTCTCTATGTGGGTATGTGCATTTGAGTGCAGGTGTCTGCAGAAGAGTCGGAGCCCCTGGAGCTGTAGCTACAGGCATCTGTGATCCAAATGCCCCGAATACTGGGAACCAAATTTGGGTATTTTGCAAGAGCAGTACACCTTCTTAACCACTGAGCTATTTCTCCAGCTCCTCCATTCTTATCAATGTCAGTGCTGTTGTGTGTTCAATTAACATATAATCTAACCTCCTAAAAAATTTTAGTTTATCACACAGTATTGTCAGATACAGGGATTACGCAATATCCTCACTTGACATTTCTATCTCTGGCTCATAAGTTTAAGAATTACCATACAGAATTCACATCAAAGCTCTTTTAAAAGGAGGTTGCCTGAATTACAGTATTTTAACAAGTTTTTTTTTTTTTAAAGTCTAATGTGTAAATCATAGCCTGTAGACAGGGAACAACCTGCAGGAGATGGAGCTTAGTATCCAGGTTTTGTTCTGAGCCACTCATAAAACATGATCTCAATGTATTCTAACAGAAATGCCAGGCCCATGTGGTATTTTCACTCCCTACCCCGTTCATTGTGTTCTTTGTAGTATGGATGATTTTTAACATAAAGTCATGCTATGTACATTTTTATATTTATAATGTTGTCTACTAATAGAATAGCTGCTATTTATGAAGACCCTTCTGATGCTAGGTAATTTTAACAGGTAAATGCACTATTTCATTTATTCCTCATAAAAATCCTTAGGAGCATTACCATTTCAGACCTAAAGAAAACAAAGCTGGGAAAAGTTAAATAATGGCTCAAAATTACATAGGTAAATATGTGGTAGAATTCATACAGAAGATTTATGACTCAAAAAATGACACAATGATCACTGTGCCATGATCACGACTGTACGAAACCAAATGCTTCAAGGACACTCTCCTGACGTGTGTGTTCAGTGTTCTGATTCCAAGATGGGCTTTATCTAGCTGTTTTCGCCTCCAACCTAAACCCTCCATCTGCAGTACATTTGTCCAGGGCACTGTTGTGTGGTCTGACTTCCACTCTGACCTCACGCAACTGCAGAGGCAAATACAGGGATTAGTATCACATGTCAACAGGTGACAATAATGTGCTTCCATGCCCTTTGCTACTCACGGATGCCTGAGGCTGAGGACTGCATCTTAAAGAGCCATTCCAAAATACAACCCTGCATGTAAAATCCCACTAAGGCAAAAAAGCATAAAAAGTATAGTCAAATGACTGTGACTCTAAGATACTATAGGTATTATGACACAAAAGCTGAAAGCAGTTTACATCCGCTTTACCCTGCAACAATGACTAAGATTGAGAATGTGATAAATTAATGCTGAAGTTGCCTTTGAAAAGATTAGTGCTTATGTGATCCCCCAAAATGAGTAGTCGGTGACTCTTCAGACTTGTTCATTTATCAGCAACACAATTCCTAAGGAAGAAAAGGAATGGATGATGTTGTCATGGGAAAGACTGTGCTCACCAGGCCTCTGAAACGGACCATTTCTGCAAAGCAGCCTTTCAGAAGAAAACACAGTGGAGTGTAACAACCAGGGTAAGGGACTAGAGATTAGCTGCACTAACAATATCTTGGGGCACACTGCCTGTGTGTCATGCACACGTATCCTAAAAACTTTAAAACGACTAGGTAAACACCAGCTACTTATACAAATCAAACTGTGTTTCCATGATGTTAACAACCATTTCTAAATTTCCACTACATTTCAGGCCTGAGGAACTGAGCCTTTTTAATTATGCAATATTCGTTATTGACATAGTACTCAAATCCCACGCAGCACGAATCATGTTAGCTAAACTAACAAAATGAATAATTTAACTCTGGCCCAGCAGGAATCCACTCTGCCACCTTCATTATTTACTTCATAATATCCATTTCTACCCCTTTTGAAATAACAGTTGTAGGTGTTCAAGAGGAGCCCACTGGCTGCCTGTCTTGGTTTTGATCCACATTACAGGAAAATTAACCAGCATTCCATCCAAAAATCTTGGATATTTCACAAGCAACCCCTATTTTCATGACCTTCCCCCATTAAATGTTAATAATCACTAAAGAATAATATAATCAATATAATCACATTTCAGATAAAACTCACATAGTTACTGCCAAAGCACACACACAAAACCAAGGCATCCCCTTATCAATTATAAATGTTCTCACTTTTTAGCATTTGGATTTTCTTTAAAGCAGCAGGAAAGGCCCTATTTTCCTTCATTACAACGAGGAAGGGAATAATGTTAGACACAAAACTGTTATCATCATTTCCTTCAGAGGAGGAAGAATCTATGGCTTCTCACTGTAACTAACAGCGTAAATAACAGCAAGAAAGCAGATGTGTGCACAGCAATCCAGAACACATTTGATCACTGAGGCTAAGGAAGGCTTGAACTCAACCACTCTCTTGCTCTGCCGAACATCAGAAGTTCCCTAGTAACTCCACAGTTCAAAGGAGACCAAGCCAGCTTTGATTCCATGTAGATGATAACACTCTGCAAATTCAGAAGTGTCCCTGAATGTGAGACTCTCATTTTACAGCTAGAATAGTAACAACTTATATGTATGTCCCAGTTAAAATAATCTGCTAAATAAATAATTATCAAGGAAGAAAAAATTAGGAATAAGTATACATTTCACTAAGATGTATAGCAGATGTTATACAAAAGATGAATTTCATCCCATCTGGCTTCTGCTGCAATCCACTTTATCTTTACAGTAATTTCCAAATACCTCAACACAAAATGCCTGGGTTGTATAAAAACCCATGACATGTTTGTGATGCACACACTTTGTCATATTTTGTTCAGATCAACATGACTAAGTTTGTTAATATATTCTGACAGACTTGCATAACATCCTAAAATGTTTTGAACAATGCAGTTTAGGCTGCAATGCAATATTAATGAATGAATAATGTTCTTGGATATAAGGTTTAATATTTAATGATGTAGAGTGGTGCCTGGATTTGATGCAGAAGAAAAATGTGGTTTGAAACCACCGTAGTTATCCGGAGACATGAGAAAAAGCCTACAGAAGTCAGACAAACCTTTAACCTAAGCGCAGAAATGGGGTCTCAGGAGTGGAATTGACACTTCACCAATGGAATTTCTAATACTTATCAATATTCACAGGATCGTGCCATTTATCAACTGTCACTTATCAGAATTCTTAAGTTACTAGGAGCTCACATATCTGTGCCCAGAGGTTGAGAAGAAAGGTTAGTGCCAACACAGTCCTGGATGGGCCACAGGGAAACACATTTAGAAACTAGCTTCCAGTTGTAGCAACACGTCCATTTGATGATTCCTCTAGAAATGTGTGGAAGTGTGACAGAGCACCGAGTGCAGACCCAGTGACTTGTCTCACGTCGTCTATGAAGGAAAGCACCCAGCAAATGTGGTTCAATATGTCAATCTAAACCAATGAATGGGTGATCTACACTCACTAGGGACCTTGCCTCATCTACAAACAACAGTGTAGCAAGCTTAAGAACAAGAGCAGGGTTTACTGCTATCAATAAAGGAATACCTAAAGCTACAAACTTATGAAGGGGCTTTTTAAATATTCCTAAACAGACTGTTAATATTACTGTGAATTTAAAGTAAAATGGACCCCAAAAATAAATCCAATATTTATCTCCATTTCTTCTTCACAATAGCTATATCAATAATCATAATGCATAACCTATCTGGATTTAGGACACCACTCTGCATATATCAATATACCCTCTCTGGGCCACTAGCTATCACATACGAAGGTGAATACAGTAACAGTGTATACAAACCCCTATGTCACACAAATATAAAAGAATCAATGCGCCACTCATTGAGCACAAACAAGGTTCCATGAGGGTACTGCATAAAGCCTTCACTTGGACCATCACTGTGACGGTCAGTTATCACTGTGACGGTTGTGAGCTATGACCCAAAGAGCATGCAGGCAAAGACAATGCCTACATCGTCTCGCTTCATTTTTATAATAAGAAGAAAATAAAGACAAATGTATCAGTTAAGTATTCTCTACTGTCTAAATTTTCATTCATGCCAGATTTTGACAGTTTACAAAAAAACTCTGTAATTAGAAAAAGACAAGCTGTGAGAGATGGTGCTGTGCTATTCAGTCTTACCACATTTAGGTTAGGAACAAACCATTCTACTACAACTTAAACTGACTTTCCATAAACCACACTATCGTTCCTTCCTTTATACTGTGACATTAACATAGTACTGTCAGTTAAATTAACTCTATTTCACTTTAACCAGATCTGCAGTTTTATCAATAATTACTCAAAATGCAAAAAAAAAAAAACTACTTCAAACTTTATGTTGGAAAAGTCTTGATTACGTATGAAACTTTAATTAGCACCACTATCTGGGTAAGTCATTCTGTTAAACCACTGAAAGAATGAGTGTACAAACCAATGGAAATTCAATACCTCCTATGTAAGGTGTAGATGTTAATACTGGGATGGTGGTGCCTGTGTAAAGTACACAGATAAAGTAAATATACTATTCTAGTATGAATAACAGACAAAACAAGGCATGAGGATTCATATAGAACATTTTATCCTCCCCAAAGCAAAACTTTTTCTCTGCATATGTAAGTGCCTGTTCTCATGCATGTGGAGCACATATATGTGCATGCCTGTGGGGGTTCAAGTTGATGTGGGGTGACTTCCTCAATCCCTCCATTTTATTTTCTTCAGTCTCTCACTGAACCCAGAATTCACCTTTGTGTCTAATCTATCTAGCCAGCCCACCTTGAAGATCCCTGTCTTCTCCCAAGGGCTAGTTACAGGAGGGGCCACCCTGTCTCCCAGGCTTTAGGTGGGTGTTGAGGCTCAAACTCCAGTTCCCACACCTACATGGTGAATGCTTTATCCACTAAGCCATCTCATCAGCCCCCAAAATCTCTCTCAAATTTAGTACCTTTTATGATTCTCTCCCATATACTACATGAAGAACAAAGCGCTTGAAAAATTAACTATGGCTATCCCTAGGAAACAGAAAGCATTACCACACATAAGCTATTTTATTTATGATAGTTTTATGAAATTAAATTGCATTTAAATATAACATATAGGGGCAGTACTAACAGGAATAAAACACAAACTACATAAGGAATTTTATGTTTTCCAGAAGCAGATTAGAAAAATAAAAATAATTCATTAAAATAACTTCTAATGTCTTCTTTAGCTTAACTTAGCAAATACAGTGTCATTTCAACACACGATCAATGTAGTAAGTTATTAGAGATTTCTTAATCTTTTTGGGCCATAACTCTGAAATCCACCGAGTTTATTCTAAAGACACTTTAAGTTAAAATAACAGCCCTTCAAGCACATCTTAGTAAAACTTAAGGCACCAACAGAACACAGCTGGAGACTGAAAGTCAACTCTATACCCGGGTACATGTTAGAATAGTTCTTCCTAAACTTCATGAAAAAGTGCTCATTAGCCAGGTGGTGGTGGTGCACAACTTTAATCCCAGCACTCAGGAGGCAGACACAGGTGGACCTGTGAGTTTGAGGCCAGCTTGGTCTACAGAGCAAGTTTCAGGGCAGGCTTCAAAGTTACACAGAGAAACGCTGTCTTGAAAAAAAAATAAAAACAAAAAAAAAAGTGCTCATTAAACACTCAGCAGTTTTTACTTCATGGATTATACTTATTCATTTATAAGATCATTATTGAAAGTTTAGCTTCTATAAAGAAGAATGAAATCGTGAAATCTGCAGGTACATGGATGGAACTAGAAAATATTATGCTGAGTGAGGTAACCCAGACCCAGAACGGTAAATGTCGCACGTTCTCTTATTTGTGGTTCCTAGCACAGAATCTTCAGAAGTGAGCATATGGAATCACCACAAAAACCAGGAAAGGAAAATAGGACCCCAAGCAGGGGTCAAAGTGTCTCTAGGGAGGTCATGGCAGGACACGGCTGCAATGAAGAGGGGATGGGGAGAATGGGAGAAGCTTTTACTGGGGGACAGGTGTGATACAGAAGGAAAGGAAAGGAGGAAGATAAGTAACAATAGGGTTTGAAAAAGCCATGGGGAGTCATACAACTTTATGTGGTGGTATTGTGTTCCCCAAAATATTATGCACCCTAATAAACTTTTCTGGGGTCAGAGAACGGAACAGTCACTAGATACAGAGGCCAGAAAATGGTGGCACTCACGATTTTAATCCTAGCATTCCAGAGGCAGAAATCCCTCTGAATCTCTGTGAGTTCAAGGCCACATTGGAAACAGCCAGGCATGGTGACACACACCTTTAATCCCAACACAAGGAAGCTACCCCTATGAAACTGCAACAACAAGCCTATACAAGGCCTGAACAATGACAGCACCAGTTGACATGACAGTGTGGATGCAGGAAATCTCGTAAGGCGGCGGTGGCAGTGATGGAGGTGGTGGATGACAGGGTCTCATGCAGCTCAAACTGGCCTCCAACTCACTATGTAGTTGAGCACAAGCCTGAACTCTTACTCCTTCTGCCTCTACCTCCTAAGTGCTAGGATTACGTTCTCAAACTTATATTATTTGCGTGCCATGCAGTACTGTCTTCGTTTCAGGGCTGTTCCTACATCAGCAGAGTGGGCTAGTTCTGCTACCCACCTGGATCTCCTTTCAGAGTGCCATATTATAAACAGCCAAACACAACAGCACCTCCTCTTCATGCAGCACCACACTACAGCAGCAGAAACCCTGAGACTTTACGGAGGATATGTAACCTGCTGAAAATTATTTTCTCAGCAAGGAAAGCAGAGAATGTAAATGCGTAAAAATCGACCATTTAGCACCAATACCAAATTTAAAGTTTTTATGAATAAACAGGAATAACTGTCCAACTAAAAGCTAAGTTAACTTTTAATATGTTGTAAATAATGCTAAGAAAAAAAGCCATATCTTATTTTTCCTACTTGGTACTTTGAGAACTAGAAATGGGTTGAGCTGAGGGCAAAGAAAATCAACAGTTCCTGCAAGACAGAGAAGTTCATGTAGCTTCACTGGACTTGCTGTTCCTGAATTCCATCCACAGAGCTCTCTACAGCCCTTGGGAACTGAAAAGGCAGAAGGAAATAGTAAACAGGCTTTTCCCTCTGTACAGCTGTGAGCCGGGTCTCTGGAATGAATGGATGAATGAATGATGAAGCCAGTACATCAACCTGTGAAACAAATCTGAACAGAACCTCAAGGCAAGTGCTACTAGTATGCTCCACCCACCCTTCACTTGGCAAGGAATTCTCTATGTGGTCTCAGAATTAGTAACTCATACAAAGCTGAAACCCCAGCCCTCAGAATTCACCCCAGATACTTACTCTTGACCATCACATTTGACTATTCTTCAGGTCAGAGAGAAAAGACTCAGTAACAATATGCATTTTGCATGGAAGGAAAAATGATGAGTACCGGGCACAAGACGTTATCTTACTTAAGCTGATTCTGAAAAGAAGCTTCTCCCTTGAGGAACTGAGGCAGGAAAGAGTCGCCTAGTCAAGACTCCCATGGCTACCAAGCTAAGCTAACACACAAAGCAGACCTCTCCCACACCAAGACACGAGCTTGGGCTCTGTGTTTTCTTTTCCTCAAAATTTAGGTGAATCCAATATGACCATAATTGTAGAAATCCATGACAATTTGGCTTTCTTAGTGCTAAAACTAATTTCATTTTTAGAACATACAGTAAGCAAAGAGTGTTCTCTACAGACAGACAAGCTGAGCACCACCAAAACCCACTCACTTTAAAAACACCATGTCAGGCTTCAACACTGCTCTAATTTCTAATTCATTTTTAGCTTGACTTAATAGAATTAACTCAGAATGGGTGTATAATTGAAATAGACACATTTACAAATTCTTTTTCTTTTCAAGTACCTACAGAACCCTTACTAAAATTGCTCTACCATTTAATGTCACATAATAATGGCCACCTCCTGAAGCCTCGTGTACAATCCTATCAGCAGTCAATGTTGCAATGATATTAACTCACCATTCCTTTAAATAGCGACTGAGCAAGAATAAAGATGAAAATGGGTAAGGCTGTTGTACATTTCATTACAGTTCCCATGCTATTGAAAAAGAAAGCATGCATTTGAGTTGCCGGGAGGTACAGTATGTTTGGCAAGGAAATGGGGTAGAAAAAGATGTGTAACACCAATGAGGTCAAGCTGAATAGCTCATGCAAACTAAATGAAAAAAAAAAAAACGGTAAGAAGAAACACAGGTACAGACATATAAGCAAAATTAATCATTATGATTTACCTAGAGTAAGATAAATGTTTCAGACAATGTGCTAATGTGCTGCCCAGTTTGCAAAGACTGCCAGTTGCCTATAAGACTCTCACTAACTACAATTATTTATTTTATTTTTGAGATCACAATATAATTACATCATTTCCCCCTTCCCTTTACTCCCTCCAAACCATCCCATACATCCCTCCTTGTTCTCTTTCAAAATCAAGACCTCTTTCTTTTTATTAATCTATTAATGTCAGAAGCTATACCCATAAAGTCTTGCCAATATATCTGCTTAAACACAAGATGAATAAGAACAGCAATATACATGCTGAGGCCTCAACCCTACCCAAAGAACTACAGGCAACTGAGGAACGCTGAGAGTGCGAGAAACAGTCTCCCCCGGGGAAAAGCTCGCCAACTGGTTCTCCAATACCAAATGGAGTCCCACTATTCCTAAAAATTCCCTTACGACACATGTTCACTGGGCTAACAGAGTGCACAGTCGGCAAACATACTCTTAAAATAGCTAGAGACCTGTTTGCTTTAAAAATGGGCTTCCCGTGGCAAATTAACCTCTCAGAGTTTGGGTCATCCCCATGAGAACACCAGACAAATGTCTGGTTTCTAAAAGCAGTTAGGAATAACAAATGCCACAACAGAGGCTTTTACTGTGAGATTGTAAAACTCAAAACGTAAAAACTGAGGAAATGACGATCCTGCCACTGTCCCTCATGCTTGAAAGTGAAAAAGCACCATGTGGCTGTAAAGACAGGTCCTCTTGTTTTCTGTACCCTAATTTCTAGGTGTCAGGTTCAAATTTGCATAGTCTTGTGTCCCATACCTGCTGAGATTAATGCTGTAGCTCATGCTCTTAACAGTCATCTGTTTCCTGTGACTGACAACTCCAGCACACACACTTTACAGCCACACACACACTTGCTGAGAAAAACACAGGCTGAACAGGGTTACCCAGGACAGAATAAGAACAAATGGTGTGATTTTTATAAGTCATTTAACTTGGACCTTTTTTAAACTGATGGCATCATCATGGGGACTATTAGAAGGTCAATTCTAAGAATTCTGAATGATTCCCTAAACATGTACATATATGCACGTAACTACAATTAAAGAAAAAAGAAGTTATGAATTTGAAAGAGAACGAGGAGGGTTCAATGGAAGGGCTTAGAAGGAGGAAAGACAAAGGGCAAATGATGTCATTATAATTTCAAAAAATAAATGATTACTTTAAGTAAGTGAGTACCAAGACAGTAACTGAAGACATAAAACAATGGCATTTGAGCAAGGCATGGTGGCACACACCTTTAATCCCAGCACTCGGGAGGCAGAGGAAGGTGAATTTCTTGTGAGTTCGAAGCCAGTCCTCTCTACAGCCTGAGTTCCAGAATAGTCAAGGCTACACAGCAAAACCCTGTCTCAAACAAAGGCATCTGAAAAAGACATGTGACTGGAAAGAGTAATGTGCTTCTAAATCTGGGTCAAAAAAAGGGGAGGAACAAAGAAACTTTAAAACTATGTAATGTGGAGCTGCAAAAATGTCCCAATGGAAGTGCCCTTACTACACTATTATGAAGACATGAGTACAGATACCACACCCATTGATTGACAAGCCAGGGCTTTCTGGCTGCCAGTCTAGCCAAACCACACTAGCTCCAGGCTCAGGGAGAGATTCTGCCTCAAAGAAATGGGGCAGAGTGACAGAGGCAGGCACCTGACTCATTCCTCAGGCCTCCACACACATCTGCACACAGACATACATGCATGATACATGCGTGTATCTCTCTCTCTCTCTCTCTCTCTCTCTCTCTCTCACACACACACACACACACACACACACACACACACACACACACACACACGGAAAGGGAAAGGAGGGAGAGAAGAGGGTGGGAGGGTGGAAGGATGGACCTAACACTGAAAGAAAGAAGACCTTCAAATGAAGGTGCTTTTTATCTTGGTTCAGTGTGACATGGACTCTGCTCTCCATGATGGGGCAAAACTGTTTTAACATTCATATCAAACTTCTCCTGCCATATGTAGCAATGAGAGTGTCTATTCAAGAGATTAACAGTTTGGTAAAACTAGCTATGGTAAGAGTAATCATTACTGTCTGCTATTAAAAGTAGTTTATGAAAATTTTTGATGGAATTTGAATACAATACTTAATATAAGAAAGTAGTGCTTTAATACCCGATTCTATTTGTAAATATAAGAAAACACGAATTAAAGAAACTGGTCCACCCACGCTCAGTTATTCAGTAGAGAAGACAGGCCTAGAACCCATGTCTCTTCTGATCCCCAGTTCTGGGTTGGGTTTGGTTTGGGGGTTGTTATGTTTTGTTAACGTAAAAAGGAAAAAAGAAGGCTGGAGTGTCTGAAATCTCCAACACACTTCTGTGTCTGAGCAGTATCATGCAGTTCAAGGGTGAAGGGCAGGGCCTCTCTAGGCTCATCCTCACTTCAGGATGAACACGGACAATGAAAAGGATTTGTGTGTGCACCAACTACCAGTTTGGAATAGGAAACAGTCCACAGCCAGGGTGATGCCACGAGCCTGTAGACCCTGCTACTAAGGGCTACTGAAGCAAAAGGGTGACTTAACTCAGGAGCTGAAGGCAATCCTGAGCAACACAGCCAAAAACAAAACAAAAATCCAGCAAGCTATCTTATTTACTAAATAATAAACATCTAAAAGAACTTTGCTAATTACAAAAGGAATTTAAAAATCAAGTCAGTGTAGAGAATCAAACAAAAGTCTAAACTATGTAAAGTCAGTGAAGGGAATCAAACTAAAGTCTAAACTGTAACTTTTCATTTCATGAATATGTAAGTGGTATACATGGTGTATATAGGCATGTTCAGATATGCATGGGCACACATTTGTGAGAGTCGTACCTCACATGGACGCCCATACATGAGGGTGTCTATAAGTACGAATATGTGGACATGCATGTAGAAACCCAAATTTGAAATCAGGTGCATTCCTTGATCAATTCCCACCTTATTTATTGATGCAGGGTCATTCAACTGAACTTGAAGCTCACCAATAAAGCTAGTCTGGCTAGCTAGCCCGTTTGCTCAGGGCATTCCAGCTCAGCTTCCCAAGCACTGGACTTACAGATGCACTACCATGCCCGTCCAGCATTCCCACGGGTTCACAGGTCCCAACTCTGCCCTCATACTGCTGAGAGTGCTTTAACTGCAGAGCCACAACCTCATCTCTAGGTAATGTTTCAAGGCTTCAGTAGTCACTCATTTACTTGAAAGAATGTCAAATAAAACACTCCACAATAACCTCCATATCGTCTACATAGGACACTGTTTTACCTATAAAATTCACAACTTCTCAAGCTGGCTTATTTCTTCTCTGGCACTTGTTCATAATGAAGAATCACACATTTGCAGACAGGGCACAGTGTTGATCAGCTAAACTAACTTGCATCAGGCCAGATCTATTGGGCTGACATTAGAAATACTGAGCTCATTCTGACATGTCTTACCAGCCATGTATAGGTTTCCTTGCATGTATGTCTAAATTTAATGATGATGTCTGATGCATATGTTTATAATAGTGAAACACTGTCACCAAGTTGTATACTGACAACACATTAATGATCTATCTTAAGATCAGCTCATAAAAATAGTGAAAATATACATCTTCAGCTAATTTTTCCCCTGCACACAAATGCCTGTGTGCCTGAGTGTTTATAGAAGTTTTGTGTGAATAGTGGTATTAGAAAAGATTTGCATTTTCTTCAGCTGTGTTTCTCAAACACCCATACATATCATTTTTCTCTATGAAGTACAGATATGATCAGGTGCTAAAGAGATAGAACAATAGCAACAAAAAAGCAGACAGAGCCACGATCGAGACTCCACGATGGGCTAAGACAAGGGAGCGTGCAAAGGCTCATCACTGCTCCGGCGACTTTAGACACTGTCTTCTTGCTCTTATGTCTTTCTGAACTCACATCCCAATCCACGGGATTAGATGAACTGACCTCTAAGCTGGACAGGGAAGTTAGAAATCTTGGTTTTGTCTGAGCTTTACTCTTTGGGATGCTTACTTCTTATTACCCTAGCAAGCAGGGCTGTGCTCCAGAAGCAATCCCTGAGGCTGGGCAATGGGCAGAAAGGCTATAGGAACACAATGGCTGCTATTGATGTCCTGGTGCTCCAACATGTAAGGTGCTGGAGGGCAGAGAGAGATCTGCTGCTTTCTGGACGTCCTTGCTACATGGTTGAACTTCTTCAAGACTCCATGTTACAATGCATGAATCCTAACCTTTTGGGATTTTTAGCTTCCTGATTCATTTACTTGCCCTTTCAAAATGTCTTCTGCTCCATTACTGCCTTCCTGGAACTGCTATCTGGTTTCTCTGCCCATATCTGACATCCCATAAACTAGACTGTTACATTAAATCCAGGAGTCAGATCCAAGCATCCTCTTTCTCTCTAAGCCTATTAACATGATGCTCCACAAGCTGAGTCTTCTTTAATTTGCCATTTGCCAGAGAACCTCTGCAGGTGTGCTATGCTGGGTTTCAGTATTTGTATGGAGGAGGGCAATCATCACAATGAGGGAAGAAAATTAATTACGGTTGTTTTGTTTGTTTTCCTAATTGGAAAATAAAAACTGGAGGAGGAGCACACACTACGCCCAAATGAAGAATGGATAACCGCCCTCCTGGAGTGGCCGCCCTCCTGGGCTGGACATGCATTCGCCCCACACAGTGAAAAGAAATGTGTGCGTGATGAAAGGTCAGCTAAGGAGATTCACATCCTTTGACATTGTGCCCTTAGTAATACAGTAAATGACAGCTGTCTTTATACACAGAAATGTCGCCAAACGTCCTGGGCCTGAGGAGATTAGACTATCAATAGATTGAGGGGCTAGAGAGGGGGTCAATTCAAGCAAAATGAGTTACTTCAGACTTTTAAACACACACAAGAGCTAAAAAAATTTCACTGGTAGTGAATGAGGGATATATACATCTGTCACAGCAACATGAAGGGTAATTTTAACAAAAGGAAAAGTGCTTCACAAACTCTGAGTCTTTCAAACTCAGAATATGTTAACTGCATGCAGATAACACTATGGAGTCATAAAAAATGCCAGAGAGAAATTTAAATGACCACCATAATAAAGAATGTGATCTTTCCCTTTTATAGTCTCTCTAGGCTTGTGTCAGTAAAGTAGAATAAACATGTTATTAAAAGAGAATCAATAGGAGGCTTTAAAATATACAGTACCACGAAAGGTCAGGCCCTGGTATTGATTTTAATATAACATTTTTTGTTCAGCTTCCCAAAGGGTTCTTTTCTAATATTGTTCTTCATTTTTCTTTCACTTTGTTCCCTGACTGGTGAATTTGTTGTTCCTGTCTGCAGAAAGCTATCTAAGGCTAAGTTTGCTGAGTGTGAGTCACTCCTATGACAAGCTGCTGGAAAATGAAGAGAAAGTAAAATAAAACCAGCTTCCCTCCCACAAACATAACACAGGTATTTAAAGGGACAAGTTCAAGAGGGCACGAAACACAGCACAGCCATCAAGTCACACACAGGCCACTGTGGGCGGCATTGCCTTCCCTGGAGCCTTGGAGAGACACTGAGTCAGAAGCCAGGAAGGCTAAGGGTGCCTGGATGAAGTTGAGAGACACCATCGTACAATTGCAGCAAAAACTTTCAGCAAAGCAGTCAAAGAATGCAGAGATTTGTGACACAAACCTAAGTTCCTCTTGATCTGGAAGCCCCAGTGATGAAAGGACAGCTGGAATCCCGTTGTCCAGGCTCATTGGGGACAAATCATAACTATGTGCCCAGCCAGAAAGGACAGTTCTTGACACTGTCCCAACTTGTGAAGGTTCAAAAATCTGCATAAAGCAGTCTTTGATTCAGTCTCACCTATAACATACTCCATATTTTACACAGAGTTACAGGATATGAACAGGTTTGTGGCCAAAATTTCAGTAAAATAAATAGGGTATATTCTCATTCTGTTAGGTTTTTACTTTATATTATGAAGTGTTCTCTAAAAAAATAAAATAAAAATAAAACAAAACGGGCTGGAAAATAGCTTGTGCATGAATTGCTTGCTATTGCTGTCAAATATGAGGGACTGAGTTCAGATCCCCAGTACCCATGTAAGAGCCATGCATGATGACTGTGGTGGTTTGAATGAAAATGGTCCCCAGAAGCCCACAGGAGTGACACTATTAGGAGGTGTGGCCTTGTTGCAGTGGGTGTGGCCTCATTGGAGGAAGTGTGTCACTAGGAGTGGACTTTGAGGTTTCAGAAGTTCAAGTTAGGCCCAGTGTTGCTCTCTCTTCCTGCTGCCTGCTAATCCAGATGTAGAACTCTCAGCTACTTCTCCAACAGCATGTCGGCTTGCCTGTATGCCATCATGCTTCCTGCTATGATGATAATGGACTAAACCTCTGAACTGTAAGCTAGTCCCAATTACATATTTTCCTTTATAAGAGTTGGCATAGTCATGGTGTCTCTTCAGAGTGATAGAACACTGACTAGTAGTAACAAATATCTGTGAGCCTCGGAGGGCTTGCTGGCCAGCCAGCTTAGGAAAAAATAGCAAGTTTAGCCATAGCATAGTATCACTGTAAATTAGCAAATATTCTTTTGATATCTCCCAAATGACAGATGATGGGTTTTGTCCATATACACAACAAACAGATGCAGTGCTACAAAGAAACACAAAGTTAAAAAGGAGGAGCCTGAGGAGGAGGACAACAAGACAAGATGTTGAGGCTGATCATTTCAGACAGTGGTGGCTCAAGCCTCTCTGTGCAGTTGAGAACAGTAAGAGGGAGTCCACCAAAACATGGGATCCTACATGAAAGCACTAGAAGGAAAAACCCAACCCAAAGAAGCTAAACACACCCATGAAAACTCAGGCAATAGATAATCCCACACCAACAAACACCAAAGAAGGACAACACAACACAACCACAAAAAATAACAGGAATTAACAATCACTGGTCATTAATATCCATCAATATCAATGGTCTCACCTCACCTATAAAAATACACAGACTAACAGAATGGATAAGAAAACAGGATCCATCCATCTGCTGCATACAAGAAACACACCTTAACTTCAAAGACAGACACTACCTCAGAGTAAAGGGCTGGGAAAAGGCTTTCCAAGTAAATGGACTTAAGAAACAAGCTGGTGTAACTATCCTAATATCTAATAAAATAGACTTCAAACTAAAATCAATCGAAAGAGATCAGGAGGGACATTACATATTTATCACAGGAAAAATCCACCAAGATGAAATCTCGATTCTGAACATTTATGCCCCAAATACAAAGGCACCCACGTTCATAAAAGAAACATTACTAAAGCTTAAAACGTACATCAAACCCCACACATTAGTAGTGGGAGATTTCATCACACCACTCTCAACCAAAAGACAGATCTACCAGATTTAAACTTAACAAAGAAATAAAGGACCTAACAGATATTTTGACTCAAATGGACTTAATAAATATCTACAGAACATTCCATCCTAACACAAAAGAATATACCTTCTTCTCAGCACCCCATGGAACCTTCTCAAAAATTGACCACATGCTTGGTCACAAAACAAATCTCAAAAGATACAAAAAAAATTCGAATAACCTCCTGTATCTTATCGGACCACCATGCCTTAAAGTTAGACTTCAACAACAACAAAAATTATAGAAAGCCTACAATCTCATGGAAACTGAATAATGCCCACCTGAAACATCAATGGGTCAAGGAAGAAATAAAGAAAGAAATTAAAGATTTCCTAGAATTCAATGAAAATGAAAGTACAACATACCCAAACTTAGGGGACACTATGAAAGCAGTGCTAAGAGGAAAATTCATGGCTCTAAATGCACACATAAAGAAGATGGAGCAATCCCATACCAATGAATTAACAGCACAACTGAAAGCTCTAGAACAAAAAGAAACAAACTCACCCAGGAGAAATAGACGCCAGGAAATAATCAAATTAAGGGCTGAAATCAACGAAATAGAAACCAAGAGAACAATACAAAAAAAAAAAAAATCAATGAAACAAAGAGTTGGTTCTTTGAAAAAAATCAACAAGATAGACAAACGCCTAGCCAAATTAACCAAAAGGCAAAGAGAGAACACCCAAATTAACAAAATCAGAAATGAAAAAGGAGACATAACAACAGACAACGAGGAAATCCAGAGAATCATCAGGTCATACTTCAAAAACCTGTACTACACAAAAATGGAAAATCTGGAAGAAATGGACTATTTTCTGGATAGATACCACATACCAAAATTAAATCAAGACCAGATAAACCATTTAAATAGACCAATAACCCCTAAAGAAATAGAAACAGTCATCAAAAGTCTCCCAACCAAAAAAAGCCCAGGACCAGATGGTTTCAGAGCAGAATTCTACCAGACTTTCAAAGAACAACTAGTACCAATACTCTTCAAATAGAAACACAATAGAAACAGAAGGAACACTACCAAACTCTTTCTATGAGGCTACAATTACCCTGATACCCAAACCACAAAAAGATGCAACAAAGAAAGAGAATTACAGACCAATCTCCCTCATGAACATTGAGGCAAAAATACTCAACAAAATATTGGCAAACCGAATCCAAGAACACATTAAAAAAATTATCCATCACGACCAAGTAGGATTCATCCCAGGAATACAAGGATGGTTCAACATACAAAAATCTGTCAATGAAATACACCATATAAACAAACTGAAAGAAAAAAACATGATCATCTCATTAGATGCTGAAAAAGCCTTTGACAAAATCCAACACCCCTTCATGATAAACGCCTTAGAGAGATCAGAAAGGAATACAAGGAACATTCCTAAACATAATAAAGGCAATTTACAGCAAGCCAACAGCCAACATCAAATTAAACGGAGAGAAACTCAAAGCGATACCACTAAAATCAGGAACAAGACAAGGCTGTCCACTCTCCCCATATTTATTCAATATAGTACTAGAAGTTCTAGCTAGAGCAATAAGACAACAAAAGGAGAACAAAGGGATACAAATTGGAAAGGAAGAAGTCAAACTTTCACTATTTGCAGATGATATGATAGTATACATAAGTGACCCCAAAAATTCTACCAGGGAACTCCTACAGCTGATAAACTCCTTCAGTAAAGTGGCAGGATACAAGATCAACTCAAAAAATTCAGTAGCCCTCCTATACACAAATGATAAAAGGGTGAGAAAGAAGTCAGAGAAACATCACCCTTTACAATAGCCACAAATAATAAAAAATACCTTGGGATAACACTAACTAAACAAGTGAAGGACCTTTTTGATAAGAACTTTAAATCTCTAAAGAAAGAAATTGAAGAAGATATCAGAAAATGGAAGGATCTCCCATGCTCATGGATAGGTAGAATTAACATAGTAAAAATGGCAATCTTACCAAAAGCAATCTACAGATTCAATGCAATCCCCATCAAAATCCCAACACAATTCTTCACAGACTTGGAAAGAAAAATACTCAACTTCATATGGAAAAACAAAAGACCCAGGATAGCTAAAAGAATCCTGTATGATAAAGCAACCTCTGGAGGCATCACCATCCCTGACCTCAAGCTCTACTATACAGCTATAGTAATAAGAACAGCTTGGTACTGGTATAAAAACTGACATACGGACCAATGGAATCGAATTGAAGACCCTGACATTAATCCATGCACATATGAACACCTGATTTTTGACAAAGAAGCCAAAACTATACAATGGAAAAAAAGAAAGCATCTTCAACAGATGGTGCTGGCATAACTGGATATCAGTATGTAAAAGATTACAAATAGATCCATATCTGTCACCATGCACAAAACTCATGTCTAAGTGGATCAAAGACCTCAACATAAATCCAGTTACACTAAACTTAATAGAAGAGACGCATTGGCACCGGAGACCACTTCCTAAATAAAACACCAACAGCACACACATTGAGCACAACAATAAATAAATGGAACTTCTTGAAACTGAGAAGCTTTTGCAGGGCAAAAGACACGGTCAATAAGACAAAAAGACAGCCAACAGAATGGGAAAAGATCTTCACCAACACCACATCTGACAGAGGATTGATCTCCACAGTATATAAAGAACTCAAGAAACTACACATCAAAATACTGAACAATCCAATTTAAAAATGGGCTAAAGAGCTAAACAGAGAATTCACAAAACAAGAATCACAAATGGCTGAAAGACATTTAAAGAAATGCTCAACAACCTTAATCATCAGAGAAATGCAAATCAAAACGATTCTGAGATACCACCTTACACCTGTCAGAATGGCTATGATCAAAATCACTAATGACAGTCAATGCTGGAGAGGATGTGGAGCAAAGGGAACATTCCTTCACTGTTGGTGGGAATGCAAGCTTGTACAACCACTGTGGAAATCAGTATGGCGGTTTCTCAGAAAATTAGGAATCGAACTACCTCAAGACCCAGCCATACCACTCTTGGGCATATACCCAAGGAATGCTCAATCATACCACAAAGATACATGCTCAACTATGTTCATAGCAGCACTATTTGTAATAGCCAGAACCTGGAAACAACCTAGATGCCCATCAATTGAAGAACGGATTAAGAAAATGTGGTACATATACACAATGGAGTACTACTCAGAAGAGAGAAACAATGACAGCATGAAATTTGCAGGCAAATGGATGGAACTAGAAAAAAATCATCCTGAGTGAGGTAACCCAAACCCAGAAGGACAAACATGGTATGTACTCACTCATAAGTGGATTCTAGATATAAAGTAAAGAACAATCAGACTGCAACCCACAGAACCATGGAGGCTATATATATAGATAGCATGGGGGACCCTAGGATGACTATGGCTTATAATAAGTTTTGGTTTTACTCAATTACTGAGCAAGCCTCAATGAAACATTTCACTATTAAGATAAGAATTTATACTGTATCAAGCTGATAATAGAAAAAAAATTAATTAATTAATTTTTAAAAACTAAAAATAAAAAATAAAAAATAAAAGAAAAATTTGAACTATTAAAAAAAACATATTTTGCCAAAGTAAAAAGGGGGAACTAGGGACTCATCATTCCTCTCCACATTCTATTCTTTCCCTTGTTTTATATATTTTAAATTTTTTAGCAGTGGATTCTGCTGGAGTATCCGCTGCAGATAAGCACTGGAGGGCTCCTGTTGCAAATCACCCTCTGGAGCTATGGAAGGCTCTTTCTATTGGCACTTGGAGGAGACCCGATCTGGTGTTGGTGTGGGCCCGGGGTTCTGTTTATGTCTTTCCTCAGGACAATGAGGTTCCTCTTTGGATTCCTGAGCGCTGAGTGCGCCCTGTGGCTGCCGCTGAAGCCCAACATGGCAGAGACCTATTGGGCCTTCGTGAAAAACTCTCCCCTTCTGATGCCAGTGGGGATTGAGAGCCCAATATGACCAGTTTTGGCAAGCATTAACATAAGCCTAGCAACTGTAGCCATGCGGTTGGGTTCTCCAGAAGGTAATGTATGGTAACAGCTTTTTCAAGTATGTTTGAGAGAACATGGCTATCCTGCACCTATTCCATGCCAGTACCTATATGCTGGGACAACCTCAAACAACTGGTCAAATATTCCATGAGGGAAGGGAATAAAATCCCCAGAGTGAAAACCAGGTTACACTACAGCAGGGTGGAAATGGTGAGGGGTAGGAGATTTGTAGTGTATTTGAAAGTTTCAGGGTTTTATTAATTAGAAGGAAGGTACAAGGAGGAAGAAGGAATCAAGAATAATTAGTAATCAAAATGCTTTTTGTTAAACTACTATTATTCACATTTTCATCAGCTGGAAGGAAGAGTTTTCTAAGACAAACCTCAAGCTATAAAGACTCACATGGACAATAGTTTGGACTTCTTTAATTCTATAAAAAGAGAATTGCACAGTTGACAGATATATTTATAAAGAAATGCACAATTCCCAACAAAATCTACAGAAATATTAATCTTCACTCACTATGACAGTATTTTGACAATTTTATTTCAAAATATAGTCCTCTGAACTAAAAAAACAAAAACAGTAAAAAAAAAAAGTCCTTCTCTTTGCAAATCTTTTAGAACTAAATTTCTTATTTCTTGAGTTCTAAGATCAGCAGAGCTGACCACATTCAAGTCTGCACATAAAGACCTTTAGCAAACCACCTCAAAGGAAGTGCAAGTGGCTCACACAAAGAGACGTATTCCCTGTGGGACCGAAACCAAGCCAGCATCTGCAGCACAGCCCAGGAAAGCGAGGTTGGGTCCCCGTCCAACTCCTACCCTTTCTGGCAAGCTGACTATTTAGCAAGTGAGCTCTATGCTTTAGCCATTTCATCCACAAAGTGAGAACCCCCGGAAATCAGAATCAGCCTCACAGGAATACAAGGAGAACGAACACTCAACATGTACAAGTAGGTGGACCAGCAAAGTGGCTGAAACTGTGAGCTGTTACCATTCCACATGATTAGTTATTATCTTGTTTGCTTGTTACATACAGTCTCACTGTGTACCCCTAGCTGGCCTTCAATGTGTAGTCCCCCTGCCTCCAGTACTATGACTACAGGCAGACACCAACTGCCATGCCTGTCTGGGAACGTATTCTTAAATGGGACTGAGTAGGGGAAACAGGTGGTTATATAATGTCAATCTTGTTTACTTTAAACACGAGACTACATCACCCCTGGGATAAGACCGGTGAATGGTGTTATGAGAAAAGAGCAAGACAGTGAAGATGAGGCATATTTTATTGGTACATTTTTCTACAAACCAATTTTATCTATGTTTTCAGTACTTTGACAAATGACCTTTCTTAGTCAAAGCAATTTGGTTCTGTAGAAATAACAGAAGAGTCACAGAAACTCAGTTGGATAATGGCTTTTTAATTAATAGACATTTCTCACATTAAATTGGTGGTTTCGGTGACTTTTTTTTTTTTTTGGTACTGTTTTGATGTGGTTTGGTTTTAATCCATCAACCCCACCAGGGAGGCAAAATGAAATATAATTCTTGGTTTTTAGGAGACTTTTGTTTTGATAGACTCAGTGCTCACAAAATGGACCTGAGAAATAAGAACTCTAAACAATAAATAATATGTTTTGAGAATTCATGTTGGAACCTGAATTTAACTTGTTAGCTGAAATATTTACATGGCTAACTTTCATTTTTCTACTTTATACTTGACACTAAAATCACACTAAAACCATTTTAATGAGGCAAATTGAAAAACTCTCCAAATGAAATAGCTGAAGCCTGGAGGCTCTAGATAGTTTATGTGGAAGGAAGCAATTGTAAATAGTGTATAACTAATAAATTGCTCTCGTGGTAACTACATACACTTCGACAGAGGAATTCAATATTCCAGTTTCAAAGGCAAATTGCCCCAGCAGCTAACTTTTTAAATGATTAAAAAGTTAAGTTTGTGAACTCTTTGAGGCAGCTTTGACTTTCAGATGAAGAGCAAACAAAAAGTAAAGACAAGCACCATAAGGCCCAAGTCCAATCCAACAAGCACCAGCCAACACAAATAACAAGCCACTGGCCTTCTTCTCCTGAATTCTGTACATTTCCTGAGTTTTCCACCAAAGTGTATGGAGGAACACAGAGGAAAAATAAATGCAAAATGATGTCCACTTTGCAAACACTGATAAAAATCAACATCACATCTATCGAGTCCTGTTTCCTAGGGAAAAGTGACAACCTCCCCACCATACAGGAACAAAATTGCTCCACATTCAGCACACTGCGGGGGTACGTGTGCACCTCACTGATCAGAAGTAGATCTTGATCTCTCAAGTTCACAAAGCAGGGGACTGGCTTCTTCAGTATATTCTCTACTACACTATCAAAAAACAGTCTCTATAATAAGTTAAAGAGAACGAACAAGAAATTGAAATTGCAACCATTACTAAAAGAATTCACACAAACAAGCACAGAATAGAACAAGCATAGAACTCACGGGCTATAGTTTTCAAAGAAAAGAGAAGTAGTCACTGCTCAAACAGAAAAACATGCCAGTGTTTAGAAATGTAAGCTGAAGTGAGATGAAATTGGAATGTGACAGACAGCTGTATCATCTGAACTCCCTTTCTGCTTAGGGCTCAGCTGACAAAAAGCTAAGATCAGGAGAGGGAAAGGAGAGATGCTGTCCCTCTCTGAACATCTCTCCAGAGTCAAGAGCCTCCACCCAAAATCGTCAAACTTTTTGGCACTTCTAACACAGCAGGACCAAGCAGACGGCGGCCTCCAGAAGGCCCAGAACTGAGATGAATCAGCCAGAGCTAGACCCAGCTTATGGGACTACTGCCTGCAAGGACGGACTTCTGGACCTAAGGAAACATATACTGGGCCCAGTTCACCCACCTTCCAAAACAAAACAGGGCAGAATCTACCAGTAAATGTTCTTTGGATAGAAAAATACATTCTTTGCTGGACAGTGAAGGCTCGCTCACGCCTTTAATCCTAGCACTTGGGAGGCAGAGGCAGGTAGATCTCTGAGTTCGAGGCCAGCATGGTCTATGGAGCAAGTCCCAGGACAGCCAGGGCTACATAGAGAATCCCTGTATAGAAACACCAGAGGAAAAAAAAAAAAAAAACAATGTTCCTCATACTATAAATGTGTTTCCTGAACAAAACACTAAGGTCGCATGAGGCCTGTAAAGATGAAGCCCAATTCTCTAGAAAGAAGAACTGAGGGAAAGAGCAGACAGCTCAGTCCATCGGCTTAGCTACATACAGCCAACCTGTTATCAGCATCCACCCTGGATTTCCTTTGAATACGTGTTTATACAATGATGACAGACAATGGACAACCATCACCTCAGCAATGGACTGAGTACCTGTGTGAAGTCCAGTTCTTGCCTGCTCTGCTACAGTCTATCTCAGTCACCTATTCCGATAAAAGTAACAATGCTTTGGACTATTAATAGATTTAAAAAATAATAAATTATACCAAGAGTACATTACAGTTTTCTCCCCCACTAGGAAGGGGGGAGGGAGGGAGGGAGGGAGGAAGGGAGGAAGGGAGGAAGGGAGGAAGGGAGGAAGGGAGGAAGGGAGGGAGGAAGGGAGGAAGGGAGGAAGGGAAGAAGGAAGGACTGCTCCAGATAATAGAGACACTTCAACATGACCAACAGTAGAATACGGAGAAATGATTTCCCAGACACTTCCACACAGAGAAACCAGTTTCAGCAAAAATTTCCTTCAAACTCTATGCTTCATGAGAGAAAACACTGTAATTACTGTCAAGAGAAACATTTGAACAATACATGGTTGAACATCACTGCTGCAATTACAAGTAAAAAAGTTACAGATTTTGATGGCATGCTTGATTGACTTTGGTTTTCTGGCTTGGAGATTCTTGCCATATGAAAACAGCTTCTGAAATGGGACTTGATCAGGATTCCACAGCAGCAGAGTATCAAGTTTGGAAGAGAAATCGAGTTTGGAAAGGATGAAGAGATGCATAAGGCTTAAGAGTGGACTTTCCACCCTTCTATAATTGCTGATTATAAAAACAAGGAAGTCCCACTGAAGAGGAAAGACGGCAGTGACAGGTGGCCTAGAACATGAGCAGTACAGGAAAGGTCCTTCCAGCATGGACACACTGATGGCTAGAATATGACCTCCTATGGCATTCAGAATGAGCAGGGCTTTACCTACCTTGAAGCATGATGGAATGAAAATGTATGGGTATAAAGTTATGACAATGCAGGGAAGAAAGAAATAGCTAAAAATGAGATTAAGAAAGACAATAATCTACAGCAGTAGGTTTTACACCCAGGAGGATCCCATAGCTGTGTCTCACAAACCGTTGACCTTCTGAAAGTGGTCCGACATGGGAGACACAGCACAGCAGCTGCTGACTGACCCAGACCTTCTGAGTCACTGAATGGGAAATGTCTCAGCAAATGTTTGTAAATCAGAAATTCACCCGTCTATGCCAGGTGGGAATGACACGAAAAAGTACTGGCTACAAACTGACTGCTTAAGGATCCCTTCAAACCTCACTTTTATGACAGGCCTTGACAAGTACTGATTCTCAACAGTACCTGCCCCCAGTTTTTTATTTCTTTAAATTACTACATATCTACAAATTGCATATAGGTTATAGTTTTTATAATTTTAAAATTTGTGTCTATGACAGAAAAAGAGTATGAATATTACACTAAATTAAAATAAAAGTTTGAGTCTTTGGTAAGTGTCAAATTACAAAGATACAATTTAATTTTGTTTCTATTTTAATACAAGACATATATATGCAATACTTAACCACATGTATTAATATCAGTAACTTTTTACTACTATAGAAAATATCTGAAGCAAGCCAACTTTATTAAGAAAAGCTGCTGCATTAGCTCACAGTTCTGGAGATTCAAGGCCATGGCACCTAAATTAACTTCATTCTTCTAACACTACTGCTGGCGGCATCTCAGCAAGAATGGACACGAAACAGAGAGTGGCCTGGCTTGGCTTGCTTTCACAGCAACTCACTCCTACAAGCACTCAAGGGTCCCAGGAGAGCTACTTTAGTCACTCTGAAGGATGTGATGGGCAGTACCTCCCTCCTGCCCCCACCACACCCTATCTACATACCTCTCTCTAGGCTCCTCCCAAAGCTTCATCACCTCTCCCCTTAAAATACCAGAAGCCAAGTCTCCAACACAGGAACACGCGGGAGACAAACCATACTCAAACCATGGCACTGTCCCTTCCAGAAAGACAGTTTGTGGTCTGTACTTTTCAGGCCTGGTGACTCATTCAATTGAAAAATGTGAGCGTTTTCTACATTAGAGACATGATACTCCAGTACATAGCTGCTTACATAGTTTAAACACAACTATAATTCACAAAACTGTTTATCCAGACAACTCTCCCCTCGCTCATATTTTAGCTTTTTCCTTCAAAGGCTGAATGTATCTAATAAAATAATTAAGAAAAAAATATTAGAATGGATTAGAGAGAAAGTAGCACCACTATGAATTTCACTATCATGAGGAACTAAAAGATACAAAAACATTTTAAGCCCTATTTCTGGCATCCATACCACTATCAATGGGAAAAATAAGTGAACCATTCTATGCTTTAAAGAAGACAGCTGATAAAATTAATGACTAATTTATTAAACCGCTTATTAAACTAAATTAATACTCACAGATCTAATGTAATTTTCCAAACTACTAAAACTGAGGACAAATCTCAACTGATACCCATTTAAAAACAGCAGGCAGGAACTCTCTCAGTTGACGGACAGCTGGCTGCACCACTGGGTGGCTACTCCCTTTCTTCTTGATTTCTTGAAGAAAGGTTATTAAAACTAAAATACTCTCAGTTGCTTTTATAGGTAAAGAGGTAAAATTCAAATGCCAAGGGTCAAAGGTCAAAAGCAGTCATTTTACTTGCTGTCAGAGATTGGCTTTTGGAAGCAGGACAAGGGGAGAAGTAAATCATATTTTTAAAAGACTATGTTCAAATCAAACTGTAGCGTATTATGTCCTTGTGACATTGGCCTGCTGATGCTGCCAACACAGTATGGTCGACTTCAGCCTACACACACAACAGGCTATCCCAGCAAAAACAGGTTGTCTCCTCTGGACACCCAGCAGCAGGCCAAATGACTGTTCTACATATCAGATGTTTTGATGAACAAATGTATGATTCCAAATTAGACAGAAGAACTTCACCATGGAGGCTCATAATCAGCAATTCAGGAGCATAATCTTATTAACTCAGCAAACCACTCCAGTGGCCCCTGGATCTACAGTAGTACAGTGAATGGGAAGTCCGTGTAGATGTGGTTGTTTGGTTTTGTTTTTTAATGAAAATATAACATAAGTTGCTGCAAAACTTATACTTAGCTCTGTAGACAAAGTGCTAAACGGTCATAATAAAAAAAAAAAAAAAAAAAAACTCAGGAGCCAGGTATTGGGGTGAATTCTGAAAGATCAGAGAAGCAGAACAAGCCACAGGTAACCTCACCTCGCCAACCTCTCAGCCAATCCTGTTTCCTCAAACTGGAAGCCTGTGAGTCCTCATCCGAATAGATATCAGCTGAACTATTGCTAAAAGCCTAAAAGCTTAAAAAGTCTCTAGTTTCTGATCCTCATGCCTTATGTACCTTTCTGCTTCCTGCCATCACTTCCTGGGATTAAAGGCGTGTGTCTTTCCCAAGCAAGACATGAGATCTCAAGTGCTGGAATTAAAGGTGGGTGTGTGTCATTATGCTTGGCTGTTTCCAGTGTGGCCTTGAACTCACAAAGATCCAGATGGACCTCTGCCTCTGGAATGCTAGGATTAAAGGCATGTGCTACCACTGCCTAACCTCTATGTTTAATACAGTGGCTGTTCTGTTCTCTGACCCCCAGATAAGTTTATTGGGGTGCCACAACATATCAATCACACTTCCCTTTTTTTTGTTTAAAATTTAACAAAAGTTATAACTAATATAAGAAAAAGTACATATAATATATACAGTCAAGAATTACATTAACAATGTCTAGTCCATTAACATAGCTCTGTTGTCACTATAGCCCTAATAAGAAATTTCTCATAGGGAAAGCCAGCATTAGATATAGAGGAACAGAACCTAAAAGAGGTGGGGGTAAACTCTGGGTGGCTGAAAAATCTTTGGCTTCTGTGAGTCTGTCTAAATGCGTGTGCCATGACCAGTCAGAGCAGCAGAGAGGGCATCTGCTCCAGGAGGAAGGCAAGGCAAGCCTGCCAAGGTGCCTACAATCTGACAGAGCTCGTGCTCTGGCGTGCATATGGGCTGAGTTCACCAACACATGTTTCTCCACACTTTCACACGCCTCAAAGTACCTCCGACTGCACAGAGCAGTCCTGCCTCGCGTGTCATCACTCGCACAGAGCATCAGAATTGCAGAAGTGGCGTCAGCGGCTTGGAAAACTCCCGGGGGTGGCAGTGGAGCAATCCTTTAAGGAAAGCTATGGCACCAAGGTTTCGATGGCGTAGACTATGACACTATGTGGGAAAACAAGACATCAAGACTGAGCGTCCAAAAGTGAATCAAATGAGTGAAGCCCAGTGTGCACAGGCCTGAACAAGGTTTTAGCCCTCAGTTCTCACTACTGGAACAACTGGCACTTTAACCAGGGGGGGTTCCTGTTTGTTAGGGACAGGAGGCAGCAGGGAGCCGGTCCTGTCAACTGTAAGATGCTTAGCAGCATCTCAGGTACCATCTACTAGATAAGATTTGACAAGTATGACAGCCAAAAACATCTCCAAACACTGTCAAATGTTCCCCTGGAGACCAAAATTTCCTGAGTTAAAAGCCACCACCTTAACCAATTTATTTTGCTTATGAATACACAGGTGTCATATGTTTCCTCAAAATTTAGTCTTAACGAGCTATTTCAATAAGAAACTTTAAGAGATGAACCACATTCATAATTTGCAGTCATTTTTTTCTCAGTAGTACATCTTGAAATCAATGGCATCTTCAATTCAGTGAAAGCCGACCACCCACTACCCACTCTCCTTGTTAAAGAGCCCTCATCTGGATCTCCTGGTGAGCAATGGCTTCCTTTCTACTACAGTATTAGCCAGTTCCAATCTTTCCTAGCCAATAGTTCTTCAGGCTTCCATTTTGAACTATCAAACAGGCTTCCTAAGTTAACCAGAGTTAAGGTTGGATCATTCAGTCCAAAGAAATCTCCCTGAGACAAGATCCTGAGTTAAGCTGTCTTGATAGAAGACATTTCAGGATATTTCTCTGCCACAATGTTCACAGCCCATTATATTTTTCCTGCTTCTCCTCAGCACTCTGAACCTGCCATAGCAGGAATGCAAGCTGAGATTCCTGTATTTGCCTCTGGTTTTGTCTGTTTGTTTTGTTTTTGTTTTTGTTTTTGTTTTTGTTTTTGTTTTTCAAGACAGGGTTTCTCTGTGTAGTTTTGGTGCCTGTCCTGAATCTCGCTCTGTAGACCAGGCTGGCCTGGAACTCACAGCGATCCGCCTGACTCTGCCTCCCAAGTGCTGGGATTAAAGGTGTGAGCCACCGCCACCCAGCTTGCCTCTGGTTTTGAATGAGCTTTAAAAACTGCCCAAGGAAAAGGCTGCACTTAAAAAAAAAAAAAAAAAGGTTGACCATTTTCACCTCACAGTAATAGGAAGTACTTGAGAAGAAAGCAGGGTATACCATGACTGAACAATACACAGTATGCATGTCCATGGAAACATTACAAGGCAATCCATTAGAACATCCAATGCTTTGCATCCATTAAAAACTAGTATGGGACGTTACAATAATAATTCTATAAAGGGAAACATCACAATGGAAATTGATTCCAAAGTCCTCCTCAAACACGTGTATTTGAAATTTACTCATCTGTGTGCCCAGGTTCAGCTCTCTTTACTCATCTGTGTGCCTAGGTTCAGATCTTTTTACTCATCTGTGTGCCTAGGTTCAGCTCTCTTTACCCATCTGTGTGCCTAGGTTCAGCTCTCTTTACTCATCTGTGTGCCTAGGTTCAGCTCTCTTTACTCATCTGTGTGGCTAGGTTCAGATCTCTTTACCCACCTGGGTGCCTAGGTTCAGCTCTCTTTACCCATCTGTGTGCCTAGGTTCAGCTCTCTTTACCCATCTGTGTGCCTAGGTTCAGCTCTCTTTACCCATCTGTGTGCCCAGGTTCAGATCTCTTTATCCATCTGTGTGCCTAGGTTCAGCTCTCTTTACCCATCTGTGTGCCTAGGTTCAGCTCTCTTTACCCATCTGTGTGCCTAGGTTCAGCTCTCTTTACCCATCTGTGTGCCCAGGTTCAGATCTCTTTATCCATCTGTGTGCCTAGGTTCAGATCTCTTTACCCATCTGTGTGCCTAGGTTCAGATCTCTTTACTCATCTGTGTGCCTAGGTTCAGCTCTCTTTACTCATCTGTGTGCCCAGGTTCAGCTCTCTTTACTCATCTGTGTGCCTAGGTTCAGATCTCTTTACTCATCCTGGTCAGCAGGACTTGTGCAGGTGACAATGCCATGGCACAGAGAACCATTCTGAAGAAATGCTCACAAGCCTTTATTCAAATTTCGGCAACAGATGACAATGCATCAATGTGCTGTCACTCCAATATGCTGCTTTTAAAAGACCGGACTGAAAACTTTCTTAATGCCTGAGCTAAAGTTTCTTCTCTGGTGGAAAAAAAAAGGAAGGAGGGAAAAGAGTTATTGATTCCTCCCCAAGCGTCAGATAGGAGAACACACACTTTTTGCTAAGATTTGACAGCTTGGGGTTGTCATGAAGAAGGCTTCAAACAAAACATTTTTAAAAAGAAAAAAATAATGTAAGAGCTGTACTACCCTCTGCTCTCTGCAGAGGTGACAGAAAATAAACCCTTTATCAATAGCCATTTGTCCAGGCTACAGCTAGGTGCCAACCCCATTCCACATGAGATATGAAAGTGGCCCTCGCCAGCACCTTTTATTCATCTCATCTGCCATTTCCCTTTCATGGGCCAGAGCAGAGCACATGGGAGTCAGATAATGAAGGGAAATGCACACATACAACCACAGTGAATGACTCGAACAAAAAGCCTGCACCACATGAGAATAAAGGAAGACAAAAGACTCCTGAAATACAGTTAGCAAAGTAAACATAAATTTAACCCCCCCAAAAAAATTCTTATGAAAATAAAATTTAATTAAAGAAAATACAATTTCAAGCCAGCTATAAGAAATGCTACCATAATGTGCTGCTTTTATTTACTTCTTAATGAAACCGATACGATTTTTTTTAATACTTAAACTTCACTATCTAATTATACTCCATCACCTAACCAACTGAATAATTATAAAGTGTTCCATAGGAAACCACTATATAGACACAGACCCTTCTGGCAGTGCTAATTACATCTCAGCTTTCTTAAGCCTTTATCAATTTCCTCCGAAAATGGTGCACTTAATGGACAGCTTATATTCTTTTCCATATTTTGTATGGATACACTGCAAGTTCAAACTCATCAGCTGGGGGATGAAGGACCAGAGAAGTTAAATCATAGGCCTCTGGCCAATGAGGACTCCATTCCAAGTCAAAGCTTCCTTCTATTAGCCTTATCAAATGAACTACAACTAGATTCTAAGCTCCTGCTCCATGTAGACGTGTCTGCTGCTCATAGTAGAAAAATAACACATAGCCACGATGCTCTATAGTCTGTGCAACTTTCAGAACCTGCAGATAGGAAGCACTTGACTCTTGGGTTAAAACGTATTTGCACACTTCTATGAATAAGTACATACTTTAGATCTTTAAAGAGTAGTGCTTTTTCAAAATAAATGTGTGTATATATAGTATCAGTGCTGTTTTGCATACTGTTTCTCTTACCTGTTCCCCCCTAGTCTATGATTCTTACAAATTATTTGAAAAAGCAAACAGGGATCTACATGACTGTCCAGTGTTCCACTGAAGGCCTGTACCATGATTCATGCATCAATTCTCCCAGGATGGTCTTGGACTGCTTCCAGATTTCAATTCTATTATTTCAATGAGTATTCTTCTAGCTATTATTCCTGATAGTGCTAATAATGGCCACAATAAAATGGGAATATCTGCGTATGAAAAAATGTATAATAAGATATGAAAGAGTGGTTATTTCTGTAAGACAGAGTTATAGAGGAGTTTCATTTTCAGCTATGCAAATTTCCATGACATCTCAATTTTTTAAGTGGGTATATCACTAATTAGTGCTATTTGTTAATCCAAGCACTATATGTGACATATGATATTCATAATTACTTATAATAGTATCCATTTTAATATATAGTAATAGGTAATTCAATTTTCAATCTTAATCATATTCTTTTAGAGATTTAGATATTCTTAGGGAATCCTCAGAAACTACTTTCCATATACTGAAAAAAAAAGAACATGTAACAATATAATTCTTTAAAGACATGAAAAATTTAGGGCTCTACCAAGCACAACCCCAAAGCAAAACAGCAAAGTTCGTATGTTCAGCACATTTTGGAGTTCTGCCATACAAAAATCAAGTACTGTTGTTGTTTTGTTTTGTTCTTTACAATCAGCAGTTAAGAACATTTTTTGCGCTTGGAGAGTCACCCACATGTTGACTCACAACTGTCTGTACTTCAGTTTCAGGGGATCCAGTGCCCTGTTCTGACTTCCACAGGCACCAGGAAAACAGGTAATGCATAGACATACATTCAAGCAAGGCACTCATACACATCAAGTAAAATAAATAAGTCTGTTAAAACTGCTACGTATTACAAGTCTAGGCAAACCTGTGCTTCCAGGGAACTCACCGTCTCTGGTTTTCTGATTCCTTCTTGGCTTGCTCCAATGCCAGCTCCTCAGCTACTCTTCTTTTCAATTCTTCATCAGAAACTACAACAAAAAGTAGAAGGAGATGAAACAAGGGGCTCGCTAAAAACAGAAACAAGAAAAGATGGCTAAGATGAATCTGAAATTGTGCCAGGTGGTCAGTGTCTCCTTGGAACGCCCTGAGCACTGCAGAAAGGGCCGATTAGTGCACTTCAGGAGTAATCTAATCAAGAGACCCTGGTGACCTAGAAATTTCCACACCTGCCAAAATGTAGAGTAAACTCAAGGAACTGCTTACTGCCCAGTGGGGACTAAGCCATTAAGTGCAAGGCCTTTAAAGTTAAAGTCTGATAAGGCCTGTAAGGGAGGTGAGACTGTCAAGGACTTTAGACAGGAAAGTGATGCCAAATGCTTCTTAATTCAATAATTAAATAATTACACAAATATTTATTACCGAGCATGGAATATTTATATTTATGTTCATTTTTCCATAATTTATGAAATTGACATTTATGACTTTTGGGAATTTAGAAACCATATTTTCTGGGATATATGTCATTCATACTCAAGCGCCAACAACTGGAGAGAGAGAGCAGTACTGAGCACACAGCTGGAGCTTACTAAATACCTGGAGACTTGATTGGCAACATCTGGCCTTTCCAATTAAAAGACTGTATACAATATGTCTTGTAAAGATTCTACAGCTATAACAGTAAATAATGGACAAGTTTTACAGACTACTTAAAGAGTTTTCCATAAGAAATAAGCAAAACCATCTCTTCTTCAGTAGATAGCTACTAACTCAAATTATGAGTGAAAAGCACCAGAACCATTGGGAGGGTCTAGGAAAACACAGAGAACCTAGTGTTCTTCCTAATAGTTCCACCTCTGAAATGCAAGACCAGACAGTCTGTGTCTGCCTGCTACTTGTATACATTATTTGGTGACCCAGACATAAGAGAGATACACCTTGTCTCAGGGCATATATAAAATTTTACTTACAATGTGGTCCAAACACCTTTTTTAAATACGTAGCTGACACTAAGCAGTAACA